>VUQH01079815.1:0-10748 GCA_015106775.1 Etroplus canarensis
CCTGTCTGTCTCAGTAAAGCCTCAGTGAGAGACAGAGATGTCAATGTCACAAGGCCTGAGTCAAACGCTTACATCAACCAGAAACACACACACTGCCTTTGTCAAGCAAAACGAGGACTGAGCTGCTGATGCTGTTAATGCATGAAAACACTGATTTTCTAGTTTAGATTTTGTGAATACTTAGAAGTTAGAGAATACGGCAGTAGGAAGGCATTCAAAACTGCACAGATGTAGGGGGAAAAGGCTTCAACTGACATAAATGGGGAAATTAAAAGGGAAGAAAAAGAACTGGAGAGTAGAGAAGGTGGGATGATGACAGCAGTGCAGAAGAGGAGGTGAGGAAAGGAAGATGAGAGAGAAGTAGGAGGAGACATATGTTAATGGCTTATCAAGAGAAGAAATATAGCAAAAGTAGGAAGCAGAGAAGATAATAAAAGGAAGGAAGGAGAGGGCATGCTGGATTTGAGGAGTAGAGGGCTAAAGGGAGGAGATGAGAAAAGGTGGGAAGGAGAGTGCACATAATGTGCTGTCAATTGAGACAAAAGAAGGATTGTATAACTTCATAATGAGTCTTGTTCTCAGGAAAGATCCAAGTGTAATAATGACAACTGTGCCTCGCTAATGAGACTATTACTAGTAATCCACACACCATATAACAAACTTCCCAAAGCTCACTATTATAGCAAGATAACCTTTATTAAAACTTTTAACAAAGGCACTTTTACAAAGAGAGAAATGTCAAAAGATTCATTCATAAAGCAAAAGCCAATGTCAGTAGTACCTCTGCTTGGACTAATATTGTTTAAAATAATGAGGGATGAAACAGCTTCTTTTTTTTAGGTTAATAGGGTTTTTCCATTTTCTTTTACCAGAACCCCACACTGACCTCTTAATCTATTTTTAAATTAGAATTAAGAAAGTTTATAAATTAATTGCAAATATAAAATTCCTAAGTTTTATTTCACACATTGCCACAGCCAGATTACAGGCAGCCTCACTAACCTTTCATCTTCCAACTATGGGTGGAAATTACAAAATAACTTAGGATGTGTTTCCCATATTAAAGATGGTATCATGATATAGTAGCTCTGCATTATTCACCCTGAAATGACAGAAAGGCAAGACTGTCTGACATTTCCCCATGTGGGTGTCTTGTTTACTGCAAGATGGTTACATTTTAATCACTTCAGTCCCCTTATTCATTTGATAAATGCCTCTGAGGAGTCATTAAACAGGATTTCAAATTGGTGAAGGAATCTATTGAGAGTGTGGCATCTTCTAGTACCTCTTCTTCTTGAGGCTCCCTTTTGAGGTCATCACAGCAGATCCACCCTGCACTCGCTTCTTCACCTGGTTGACCCCAGGTATTTAAAGGATTTCAATATTCAAAGATTCATTATTGTTGTTCCAATCAGCACACACATGAGAATGGGGCGAAATTAGTTACTGAGGCCCCAGTGAACAGCTGATAACAGCAGTAAAATAAATGAGATAAGTGATTTAAAAAAGGCATAGTGCAAAATAGAGCAAATAAAATCTATATACAAACTAAACAGCAGCAGAGTAATGTACAAAGGCCATTGGTTAAGTGCAAGTGTGCAGAGAGGTAGTTGACTGTCCAAGTCCATGTCCAGTTCAGCAGCCTCACAGCTGTTGGAAAGTAGCTGTTCCTCAGTCTGGTTGTCCTGCTCTGAATGCTCTGCAGCCTCTTCCCTGAAAGAAGAGGGACAAAAAGTGCATCTGCATGATAGGCGGGGTCATTCATGACGCAGTAGGCCCTCTTTCTGCATCTGGTGCTGTAGATGTCAGTAGTGATGGGTAGGCTGCTCCCCACAATCCTCTGTGCAGCCTTCACCACCCTCTGGAGAGCCTTCCTCTCAGCTACAGAGCAGCTGCTGTTGTCATGGTTTGCCATAGTGTGCAGGTGTGGACCCAAAATGCAGACTCCAGAACTCAGGTGGTAAATCTACAGATGTGCTTTATTGCAGACAACTTCAGGGAGTGACAAAGTCCATAAAGAAAATAAGCCAGATACAAAAACACAGGAATGAACATGGGCTAAACAGAGACACAGGGAGCACTATGGAAACCTAGCAGGACACAGGAAGACTAAGGCTGACTCAGGTTGACTAGGGAAGACAAAGGATGACAAGAGCAGACTAAGGGATAACATAAGAAACACTAGAGGAGACTACAGAATGCCAATGACGCAACACTGAATACAGGAGAGACAGAGCATAAGTAGAAAAGGACTAATGACTAACTGGCAACAAGTGGGAAGGGAACACAGGTGACAACAATCAAGGGCTGGAAGTAAACCAGAACACAATGCACAGGAAAGACAGAAACCAAAGTAAAACAGGAAACAAGAAACATGACAGCACAAACAATACTGAACCTGACAGAAGACAAGAACACAGCAGGGAGACACAGGGGGAAACTAACCAGTAAACACAGGCAGGGCAGAGGACAGAAACACAGACTAACCACACAGCAGACCAGACAATAAACATGATTCCACATCACAAGAAACAAGGGGAGAATATACAGAGAACCAAAAACAACTTAAAGCCTGGCAGGGGCTAGACAGAGGCAAAAAACACATGAAGACCACAAAAGACCTCAAAGAAGACATGAACTAGGACAGGAACAAGAGGCCGCAACAAAAGACACACAGCAAGGGGAGGCCACAAAACAGAAAAGGAACAAAGAACAGGACAGAAAAAAGGAAAAACGCCTTAGAACTAAACAAAACATTGTCCCAAAAGCACCAAGAACCACAAACCCTAACAGTCGTACCACACAGCAGTGCTAGAGCAGAGGACACTCTCCACCACAGATCTGTAGAAGGAGGACATAATGAGCCTCCAAGTCCGACACTCCCTCAGTCTCCTGAGGAAGTAGAGGTGCTGGTGAGCCTTCCTAACCAAGCAGGACGTGCTGTTGCTCCAGGTGAGGTCCTCGCCGAGGTGAATGCCCAGGTACCTGAAGCTGGGGACCACTTCCAAAGCTGCACCTCCAATGCGCAGGGGAGGGGGGTGAGGCCTGCTCCTCCTGAAGTCCACAATCATCTCCTTGGTTTTCTTCACACTGATGCAGAGGTTGTTTTCGCTACACCAGAGCTCCAGAAGTTTCTACCACCTCTCTGTATTTGGACTCATCGTTGTTAGTGATGCACCCCATCACTGCTGTGTTGTCAGCAAACTTCAATATGTAGTAGCTTGAGTTCTTAGTGGAACTTGGTGCACAGGAGGGGGCTCAGCACACATCCCTGAGGAGAGCCAGTGCTGAGGGTGATGGGGGAGGAGGAGATGTTGTGCATTCTAACGGTCTGTGGTCTGTTGGTCAGGAAATCCAGCACCTAGTTGCAGAGGCAATGGTTCAGTCCAGGTGTGTGGAGTTTCTGCACCAGGGTGTGTGGGATGATAGTGCTGAATGCATTCAAACTCATCTACCTTCACTACCTCTACTCCCTGCTTCTTCACCATTCCACTGTCCCATCTCAATCACACAAATAAGTTCTGCGAGTGAGAGCGCAGCATATTTACTTAAAAATATCTATATTTGGTGCTAGTGTATTGATAGTTATAAGAGAGTAGTACAAAATACTGTGATATTGATATTTACCTCTTTAATGTAAAACTACATACTATATCTACCTAACTAATTTTAATCTCTCAAAAAAGCACAACCCAAAGCGTATACCAAAAGAAGTTAGCCTGTTATTTCAGCTGCCTCTCTCTTGTGTAATGGTTGGCAGACTCTTCTGTTATGTAGCGAGAAACTGGATAATTACAATAATGTATAGCTCTGCTGCCTCTAGAAGGAAACACTATAATTAATCACAAAGTGCATCTGGCTACAATTAGCTTTACAAAGAGCTGTATAATAACCAAGCTTTTATCACCACTGAAGGTAAGAGTGCTCTAACTGTAACAAAAACTTTTATTGTGTCTGTAACCTGAATACTGTGCAGTATGAATGATGTCCAACCTTTTTCCTTTGGAACAACGATAACAATAAGGTATGACAATATGATTTTTATGCCTGGGTTGGAACAATTGTTGCTTTAAATAGATTTAAGGGTCAGACCAAGAAGTAAGAGACACTGATACCGCTCTTTTGTTTTCTTTCCAGATTCAAAAAGCTAGAAAATATGGATGTCACTAATACTTATTTATGAAGAAGATACAAGGTAAGTAGTAGACTTGTAGTCTATCTTGGATAGACTTTGCAAAATGCATTTGAAAAAATACTGCAATGGAATTTCTTGGCCAGCTATGAATTCATTATTGAGCAACATGTATGACCTTTCCTGGCTCTTTAAACGACTTTAACAGGTGGGATATGTAAGAATGGGCTGCCAAATTTAACTGCGTGAACTTAAGACAAATCCAAGTGCTACTCATTATGTAAGACAGTGTGGTTTAACTATACTAATGTTGATCGCTCAACTGAGATACATCTCTCAGGTCCTCTGTCAGGTCTTTGCTGGACTTTTTTCCCCCTATTTCTGGAGCATGTGACTTTGCAAAACTGGAAAAAATGGAGATCATTTTCAGGACTGCCACTTCTTCTTTTGTACTCTACTTTTTTAGTTTCTTCAAATTTTTCAAGGACACACTGTACACCATGCTGAGATAAGCCAAGGCTTAAGCTAGTATCTCTTTAGGAATCACCTTTTTGGTGCAAGAATACAATTTTATGCCTGCCAACCTGTGTTAGCTTAGGCATTTTTGTAGATTCAGCTAAAGAAAAAGAAGCAAACATGTTTTTGCTACAGGCTGCTAGTAATAAAATACCCAAAGACACAATGTATAATTTGTTCTTTGCCAAGTTGTCTGTTATGTATAGACACAACACTGGTTCACCCCTTGTGTTATGTGCCTTTTTATGCTTGAATGACTCATAAGTCAATATTAAGTAGCTTAAAAAACAAAAAACTTCCCTGGAAAATGCTAAGGTACAAGGACTGGACTGAAAATTGATGGAAAAGGCAGTCAATGTCCAAAGAAAAACTTTGAAAGCTCTTCATAAAGCCTGGACTGCTATTGCTCAAGACCACTTTAAAAATCTACAAGAAAGTCTGGCTCCTTGGAAACAAAATATAAATAAATGAAATGTGGCTTGAAACCTTTGCACAGTAATATCTGATTTGTAATGTAGATGTGTGTGCAAAATGATAGAATACATAAATGGACTGGTACTTCTGTAGTGCTTTTCTACTCAGAGTACTTGTTACTACAAGCCTCATGCACCCACACATTCATACAGCACTTTATTCTATGCCTTTAACTATCACTCACTCTCGCGCGCGCGCACACACACACACACACGGAGCAATTTGGAGTTTAGTCACTTGCCTTAGGACCCTTCAGCATGTAGATTGGAGGAGCTGGGGATCATACCACCAAACTTCTGATTAGAAGGTGTCCCACTCTACCTCCTAGGCCACCCAAATAATAGCTCTAAATATGAGTAACCAGAGGTTTTGTATTTAAATTGTTGGGATAGTTATTTTTAGGTAATGAAAACACACTGCGTTCATCTGTTTCATTTATGACTGACTTATAAACTTGTGCTGATTATTGTAACATTGTTTATGCTAAGTTTATATGATCAGACAGGATGGAAATTTAGACTGAAGTACAACAAATAAGCTTAAGAATTTGGCCTGAATATTACTGTGAGTTTACCCAAACATGAAATGAGAAAAATCTGGAAAGCACAAGCAGAAAACAAGGGGGGGAAGCAATGTCAACAGAAATGCCTCTACTAGAGTTTCTGGCTGAGACAAAACACACACGGAAAAGCACGAGAACACACATACAAACACGTTACATCAGCTGCTGTAGGTTTAACAGAGGTCAGAAAAACAGGGTTGAAGCAAGAGAGAGAGAGAAAAAAGTAGGTAAGAAAGTTTCAGACAGGTAAAAACAGAGTCAGTATATTGCAATTCATACAGACAGGTTTATTTGTTTATATCAATCATAATTTCTTTATATCGACTGCCTTTTAAATGTATATTAATGTGTAATTATATCTAACTGAGGATCTGTAACGCAATACAATTGCCCCCCTGGGATGAATAAAGTATTCTGAATCTGATATATACACAGCCCAGGCACACACAGCACATGTATGGTCATAACATTAAAGGAAGTGCTGCTCAACAGGATATTTTACCTGGTTTTTGATAAGACAACTTTACCACAACGAGCTGTCTGTTCAAGCAGCTTTTCAGGACAAATGACCCTTTATGTGATGACTGGCGACCATTCAGATGAACACAGGTGGAAAGCCCAGGAGAGAGGAGAGAAGTGTGTGCACTACGATAAGATCCACCATAACCATAACTTCAAAAGATTTCCCACACCTGCCCATAATAAGTGCTGTGCCAACACATACAGCAGCATCAGCATGCATGAATTCTGTGGTGTGCAGTCCAGAGTAAATGATTGATTTTTCTGATAAAAACCTGAAACACACACACAGGCACACACATTATGTCATATGTTCTGACACGGCTCCACTGTATGAAAAACTTAGTCGGCAGTTGTGAAAATATTGTGTCAGAGTAGAACTATTTAACATTCACAGCAGTTCACAAGCGGGGCTTGCTTCAAAAGGCACTTAGTGTATTACAGGTACTGGGAATTAAACTAACTTATTTAGCTGTCTGAACCACCACCCTCTGAAAACATTACTGCCACGGTTCACCCACTGAGCAGGGAATGTAAAGCCTCGCCCAGCAGCATGTCCCTTCCTTTTCCAGCCACACTGTCCCACATGAGAAGCGACACACTTCACACATGAATAACATTTTAAGCCTCTTCCCATGATATTTTTACTTCCCAAATCTTATTTTTGTGACTGTAGAAGAAATCAAACCGCCAAACCTGAAGAGTTGGTGCAAAGCTCAACCTCCTGATTAAATTAGAAAAGAACATTAGTCACATGTTTTCATGTGGCAGTATTGTGACTTGTTGATTGAACGCTTAATAGATGAGCAATACAGAGGTGTTTGCATAAACTTCATAAATCTTTCACAATGTTTCATTGAACCTGCTGCTACTGTGTGCTGGCATAGTTTACTGACACTGCTATTGTAACTCTGTACAGTACATTGTTATTATCTAGATTTATTTCAACGGACAGTGTTACCATAAAAATACTTCTTCAGATGTTGCAGAATGCCAGAACTTGAGGTGTGAGCGCACACGTCCGATGTGTCCTTACATGTCTGAAGTAAAGCTCATCGACTGTCAGTAACTGTCTATCATACAGATGGCATCCACTCCAAAGGTGCCACTGGCAATGATCCAAACTGGTCTGAGTTTGTTGTGTGCGTGTGTGTGTCAACCACATAGTCTCTATTAAACAATTGAAGGTATCGTAAAAAGAGATGAGATAATCAAAACAAGATGAGAAAACATGAACCAGATACAAGGGGATGACAAAAGCAGAGAATAAACTATTTTAACAGAATATGTAAATAATGTTTAATTAACAATAAAAATAATGAAATGCCCAGAATTCAACCGGCATGGCCACCCCCTTAAATCTGACCCTACGTGACCCTGACCTTCGATCCCAAATGTTATCAGATGTTTTACCCATCACAAGTATTAATGAGACAAAGTCTGAAAAATATTCAGCAAACAAGTCAGCTCCTGTAGTGGTCTTTGATACTGGTCTTTAATTTCTTCTACCCATTATATCTATTATAGTGAGTAGCCACAGAAATTTTGATAAAGCTCTGACAACTGAATCAGCTTCTACAGGGATTATATTTTTACTGAAGTTCATTTTACCTTGACCTTTTGCATTTCTTTTACCTATTATAGTGATTAATCTTACCAATACTGATGAGGATCCAGTAGGCCGGTCTGCCCCCATGCTGGTAAAAAGATTTCAATAGATGGCCTCCTGTGACCTTGACCTCTGGCCTTATATCTAAAACATTTTAAATTATTCTTCCCATCCTTGTGATTAACCATACTGGTATTGGCAATGATCCAAAAGCCCACTCAGCTCCTGCCATGGTAACAAGAATTTCATTAACCCCGTACTGAACAACATAGGTCAAAAGTGACCTGGCTGAAGTTGTGTAGATAAGTAGTGAGAAAGTGTTGTCCATCAAAGGGTTAATGACTCTGCGTGCCCTTGACCTTCTCACAATCTCATAAATGTTATCAAATCTTTAACCTATCAGAAGCATTAACTCTACAAAGTTTGGTGAAGATCCAGCAAACAAGTCAGCTCCTGTAGTGGAGACAAAATTTGTAATGGATGGATGGGTGGACAGATAACCTAAAAACATAATACCTCCACAGTGGAGGCATAAAGAGAAGCACGGATTAACTCACCACAGAAAACTGACTCATTTGTTACTGAAAACCAAACCATTCCTCTTGTCACCCCGGGGTCAGATGGTGATAAAGATAATTGATGAGAAATTGGCATGCACACTCATAGTCAGCACACAACATTAAATATGATTCATGTATCTTGACTTCTCCTCTGTGTTTGCCTTCTTCTGTGCTTGTCCTTCTGTCTTTCCTTGTCTATCATCAGCCTGAACATCTCCCCTAACAGACCCTCAAATGACCCAAACGCTGACCCTTAATCTGACCTCAGGCCTCTCTACTCAATGGGACACTCAATCCCTCTCCTTAAGTGAGTGCATGCATGTGTTTGCAAGCATGCCAGTGTGTGAATGATCATGCTGATGGTTGCATGAATGTGACTTACTCTGCTCTCTGTTTGTATTTGAGTGCATAGCTGTATTTACGTAAATGTATATGCCATGTTTGTTTAAGTAAGCTTGAAAGCTGTATTTGTCTACATTGCTATTTAGACTATTAATGGCCAATGACATAGGTATGCAGAGAGAATTAGCTCGTATAAAATAAAGGCTAAATTATCACAATAATCAGCGTATGAAAAGTCAGCTAAAAACTGATCATTTTCCAATGTACGAATTGCAGTTACATACATAATGAACTGTTTTTAATTTAACTTTGACTTTTTTTAATTAATAAATCAGAAACTAAATGTCTTTAATCAGTGGTATAAAAACTTTATTAATCATTTGAATATTGTTGGTTGCAGCCCAAAATGACCAAATAAGGAAGCACAAGACTCTTCTATCACAACAGAGAACCACAGATGCTCTTTGGTTTACATATCTGAAAGCTGGCTTTAAAAACACTACTGCTTTTAGGAACAGAGTGGCTGCCTGTTCAGTCAATCCAACAGTATTACTGTGGCTCTTCCTCTGTTTTCTCATGTAATTTCTCCATCTGTTCAGGCCATTAAAAATGGAATAATAATTTTAAAAAAAAATTTAAACTGCATTCTTTAAGGAAGGCTGCAACTGCCGCTCACTAAAGTGCTATCACAGAGTAAAGATTTAAGGACAGAGCTGAAGGGAAGTAGGCTTTTTTAAAAATCTGGTGATAATTTTTTAAAATATAAAACTTTTATTGAGGTTTTTGAGGCAACTATATGCCCAGCAATATTGTGGACGTGCAGTAGTTGTGTTTACTTTCCTGTTGCATTAGTTGATACCAATGAACCTGAACTTAGCTCTGCAACAGAGATCCTCTTATGAGCCAGTTTTGTGTGATGTACTGCTCTGCTATATAACTGTTTATTTTCTTTGGGAGGTAGGTGAAATAAATTTTACTCAGCTGCAAACAGAGCTGTGAGAATTCTCTCTGACTTCTTCTTTCGGCTGCTCCAATTAGGGGTCACCACAGCGGATCATCTGCCTCCATCTCACCCTATCCCTTGCATCCTCTTCCCTCACACCAACCTCTGCATGTCCTCCTTTACTACATCTACTTACTTTACTACATCCATGAATCTTCTCTGTGGTCTTCCTCTTCTCCTCCTGCCTGGCAGCTCCATCCAATATATCCACTATCCCTCCTCTGAACATGTCCAAACCATCTCAGCCTTGCCTCTCTGACTTTGTCTCCAAACTTCTCAACATGAGCTGTCCCTCTGATGTACTCATTTTAATCCTTACCATCCTGGTCACTCCCAGGGAAAATCTCAACATCTTCAATTCTGCCACCTCCAACTCTGCCTCCTGTCTTTTTGTCAGTGCCACCGTCTCCAAACCATACATCATAGCAGGTCTCACTACCGTCTTGTAAACCTTCCCTTTCCCTCTTGCTGCTATCCTTCTGTCACAAAGCACCCCTGACACTCATCTCCACCCACTCCACCCTGCCTGCACTCTCTTCTTCACCTCTCATGCTCTGTCCCTGACTCTATTCTGAAAATTTGACTGCTTTGCTCTAAACATTCATAAAACTAGCAACTCAACACAAGTTACTACTACATTTGAGCACTAAGCAGTTGTTTCAGAGCAGCTGGAGGTTACATGGGAATTTAAAGGGGAGACTGGTTGATAAATGGAAGCCATGATTGTCCATGGCCTCTATTCAGGGAGAGCACCCAAACATACGCAATCACTTGCAGAGTTTACCGGGGTGAACGCAATCTGAATATGATCCAGATGCCTTCATGTGTAAGGAAACAAACAGAAGTGAAAAAAGGTGAAGAGAAGGAGCTAGACAGAAGTCTAGTGAGGACACTGGTGAAGGTAAATAAAAAAAGGCAGAGCTGAAAATATGAATCATGCGCTGCTGTTGCTGCTGCTAACACCTCCAGCCCACGAGACTGCTATTTATAGGCAGAGAGACAGAAAGAGAGAGCGGGGGGGGGGGGGAAAA
>VUQH01079818.1:0-12745 GCA_015106775.1 Etroplus canarensis
GATCGCCATAATCGGCGCTATTATGGCTCCAGTGGAATGGGGATCTAAGACGTGTACCATTATCTTGTGTTGGCAAGTCACTGGAGGCGTACAATCAGTTTGTTAATGGTTGGGTTGGCGACGTTTCCTCAAGTGTCCTGAATGCACAGCTGCCTGCAGCTTGCCTATAGCAATGGCGGCCGCTCGTATGTTGTGACGTGTCTGTGGGAACTATGTATTACAGTGAGCTCTTTAGAATGACCCGTTCTGTCACAAATGTTTGTAAAAGCAGACTGCGTGGCTAGCTGCTTTATTTTATACATCTGTGGCATTGGGACTGACAGAAACACCTGAATTCAGTGACTAAGAGGTGCGGGCCATTACTTCACATACTGTAGTTCAGTGCCATGTCAAAGTTCTATTTGGTAATATGGCTACCTCTGACCTATTTTTAATTTTTTTTTTTTATTTTTAGCAAGCTAGATTTCACTCTGCACCTGTAAATTAATATTTTAAAATAAAGCCTGTGAAGCTAAATATAACCCGTCTTGTCAGTATGTAAATAATGTCGGCTGAAAGTAAACAGACGTAAGAACGAGACTTGTCAGAAGTATCATTTCAGGACTCTCAGGTATCTGTAGCTTTAATGCACCCTTTTCAAAGTAGCCACTTTGAAATGTCATTGCAGGGTAAACACGGGTGTAATTAATAACATTAATTATGTTCTCGTTCCATGTGGATGGGCCAGGGCTGAGCACGCTGGCTCTGGCATGTTAACTAATACAGGACGTCATTAATATTATCAGTGACACCTGGGTTTACTCTGTTATGACATTTCAAAATGGGTGCTGTTAAGAGGCCAGACTGCCAACAGCGACTTGCCTCAGTTTGGCTTTTTGGCTCAAGGTTGAAAAAGAGTTCCGAAATGAAGGTTGAAGCGACATTGCGGACATTCCCTCCATGTCGGATGGAGGTAGTTATTAAACACTGCCTCCGTGTCGCTGTTCTACTTTTGCTTTCTGCTTTCTCTTTATCAGTTAGACTAAAAATGTACCTTAGGCTGCTCCCTTGTGTTTTCCCCAAGGGGGTCGCCACGTCGCGTTAATCCGCATTAGTAATTTGGCAGAGGTTTTACACCAGATGTCCTTCCTGACGCAACCCTCCATGGTGAGAGGGGCTTGTGCCCCCAAAGTCAGATAAACAGAACATTCTAGATAGAATAAATGAGCAGACACAGAAACATTCCCTTTGGGGGGGACTCAAACTGGTGACCTCCCACTGAGCTGCTTGGTTTCACGCTTGTACATTTTACATCCCTAGGCTTGTAACTCTGACGTCTAATAGTCCGTTTAAGTTCATCATAAAATCAATGGAACAGAAATTAGGTGTGCATAACCGCGAATTGCTTAAAACTGTTGTTTTATTTTGTATGGACGTCCGTTCACAACCGTGCACAAACCAAATTTGTTGTCAAGTTTAAAAAAACGAAAAACGGAAAGAAAGAAAGGTGCATTTAATTCTTTCATTGCAATAATCTGGTCTACGTGTCTTACTCTGACGATCTGACCCGACCTCTGTTCTACACTGAAACAATGTCAGCACCCATTTGTCTAAGTTTCAGCTCACTTTTATGCACTACTCACAAACACTTAAGGATATTCGGTTTCCGGGTGAAAGTTCAGGATGCACCTTAAACGCACTATAACCTTTACAGGTGAGCTTAATTTGAACTTCTCTACACTTTTGAATGCATATATCCAACTGTTTAGTGTTTCAGTGCTTAACTTGCTGTTCTCTAACAAGGTGCTTAACAACAAAATTCACAACTGGTGAATGAATCGACCGATACATTTTCTGGTTCGGTTAGATTTGATATTTAAACAGTCCTCTTCATTCCCGCCGGGGATTGATAAAGTATTTTGATCCTGATCATGCTGTTTACATTTTGACATCATGAGACCAAGACGACACCTAACAGTTGATCAATAGTCCCTCGCCATTGCGAGGCTTCAAACAAGATGTCCTCAGAGGGAAGTGGCCACTGAGCTTAGAGTGACATCAGCAGGTTGCAACAGAGACACAGAGACTGGAAGAGTCACAGAAGCCAAGCTGTAACTGATGGTCAAGGTCACATGACAAATTGAGACACTGACATTTTGTTGTTGTGGTATACCCACCACTGTTGTTGGCCTTTGTTTCAATAAGCTGAGATGAGGAAATCACCATTTCATGCTTCTACTTAAATGCCCTGCTTTCATTTTAATATCACTGTAGCGTGAACTTTTTACATTTTCCATGAATTTCACCCAAAAGCCAAATATCCTTAACGTTTTGTGAGTAGTGTATTATTTTAGATAGTTTTTGTCCCCAAGGTGTAGTGGTTTACACATTCACCTTACAAGTGGAAGGACCCTGGTTCGATTCCAGGTGGGACACAAGTGTTTCTCACCATGGAGGGTTATATCAGGAAGGACATCCGGCGTAAAACCTCTGCCAAATATACATACAAATATACAATATTATATACAAATGTAACATAGTTTTTCAATTGTCATAGGTTCGGTAAGATAAAATGTATCAATTCACTTTCGATAATATGTGTTCTTTTCTTTCAGAAATGTCTCATTTAGACACAAACCTTGCAGAGATACCTGGCCATAAGGTAAAATGCACAAGATATATATATCTGTCTTTGATTAAAGGGCATTTTGTACATTTCAAACAAAAGCATGAGTCTGTCCACAATTCAAAATAATCTCTACTCTTCTGAGAATATTGGCCATTGATCACCTAATGGGTCTTCACCCAAACTGTAGGCAAGGTCACATTTGTCATTTTTCAGGCATGTTTCTATTTTTACAAGAATAGCTACTCCTAAGATTACTGAGCTGGATTCAAATGTTCATAAAATTAATATTACCCCTCTGCCATCTGTACATATATGCTGCCATTAGGTTTAACTACAGCCCACTGTTGGCTTACAGTAAGTGATGTTAGGGTCAGTCAACATCTGCAGCCATTGTTCTGGATGTAGCTGTTTGTGAGCCTTATTGACTTCTCAATGGATTTTAATTCTCATTAGCTAGTGCAATATACCCAACCAATGACAAGAAAACATATTAATTTCTTTCTGTACTTCACATGTTAAAATAACCTTTGAACTGTGATGGATTGTGAGCTGGATGAGCTTCTACATCTTTGACATTGTTTATTTTATCATTATATTTAACTGTTTTAGTTCATCATAAATCTTCCTCTTCTTCTTTTTCTTCTTCTTCTTTTGGCTGCTCCCTTCAGGGGTCACCACAGCAGATCATCTGCCTCCATCTCACCCTATCCCTTGCATCCTCTTCCCTCACACCAACCCTCTGCATGTCCTTCTTCACTACATCCATGAATCTTCTCTGTGGTCTTCCTCTTGTCCTCCTGCCTGGCAGCTCCACCTTCAACATCTTTTGTCCAATATATCCACTGTCTCTCCTCTGAACATGTCCAAACCATCTCAGCCTAGCCTCTCTGACTTTGTATCCAAACTTCTGAACTTAAACTGTCCCTATGATGTACTCATTTCTAATCCTGTCCATCCTGGTCACTCCCAGCGAAAATCTCAACATCTTCAATTCTTCCACCTCCAGCTCCACCTCTTGTCTTTTTGTCAGTGCCACCGTCTCCAAACCATACATCGTAGCAGGTCTCACTACTGTCTTGTAAACCTTCCCTTTCACTCTTGGTTGATGGTTGATCCCAAAAATGTCACCCTTTATTAGTTTGGAATACACCTGGTTTTAAAACAGCTCCCATTAAGGTTATATTTTTATTTAGTCCTTTTATTAAAGATTTTGCCTTTATTGCGATTTTTTTTAAAAGGAAGCTTTACCAGTGCTCAGGACCCTGACAGAGTTGTGAAGTCTGTACACTACACTTTCAGATGGTCTTGCAACATGCATCATGCTATAGCTGGCTGTTTTGATACCAGTATCAACAAGTAAAGTGAACATAATGGTATTTAGGAATTTCAGTCTAAGCATAAAATTATGGCGGGTCTCAGAATCTCACTGAACTCCCGGGTCGTGTCTGTAGACCAAATTCATTGCTGTTTTCATAATGTCCTGTCTGTAGACCTACATTTTTGAGAAAGGAATTCAATATGATATCTCTTTGTCTTTTGAAGTTAAGCTATTATGGTTTTACAGCTTGTGACCTTTATAAAAGTCTTTTGCCTATAAATTAAAGTAGCACCCTAAAAGAATTTCAGCCACAGGTTAAATTAACTTTGGTATCACAGTAATGAAATTTATGACACAAAGTGCAATTTTTAGCCGCAATTGAAATTTTTTTTCCCCAGAATATTGGCTTCCATTTGAAATATGAAGTTGAAAAACTGGTAAAAATAAGTGTAAAATACTTACACTTTCCACAGTACTGTTCACTGGTATGCATTAACTGACCCCTTCAAAAACTACTAATATGCTCGTTTGACACCAAGTCAAACAATCTTGAAATAAACACTAATTTTTCTGATGTTTGTGTGTTTCAGCTCAGATAATTTATGCATCTGAAACAGAATAGGGAGGATGTACTATTATCTGGCACTGGAAACAAATGTCTTTGAAGTGTGCATGTGCCTGTCCACAGACATCTGTGCTGGGTTACAGGCAGTACCCTAAAGAAGTATATGCTCTCTGCTGGGTAATTGGATTACTGAATTCCTCAAATGCAAAAGGCTCAGACCCCTGAGTACGATTTTGTGCTTCCTCAGCAACCTCGCTGCTTCCTGCTCCATCCTTCGCTCTCATTTCCACTTACCCCGAGACGTTGACAATAGAGACTTTTTCAATTTGCAAGAAACATCCAGAAGCGCCAGCAAGCAGCTGTAGTAGCACGGAGGAGTTTAATTCTAGTTCTCTGACCCATTTCCTCCAAAATCTCCTCCCATCATCTCCTTCTTCTCCTTCCAACTTTATGCTCAGTCTCATTACAGTGGCATGGGCTGACCTACTGTATGGATATATATATATATGTGTGTGTGTGTGACTCATTTGACTGAGGTGTGTGTGTGTGTGTGTGTGTCAAGGTCAGCTCTTGTTTCATAACATATCTTCTCATTCCTACTTCCATCTAATTGATCTCAAAGAAAGAAAATAAAGCTCTTATATGCATACATTTGCCTGAAATTGAGATTTGTGTGTGTGAGCCTGTATGTGGTGGTGTGGGGGCAAGGTAACACTCATGGATAAATTCAGCTGATATAGAAGAGGAATGATTTAATAAGGAGAGCGTAATAGAGGGAGGGAGAGAGACAGATAGGATAGATGAATGTTTTGATCAGAGCAATAAAGAAAGACCCTTCTCTCTGGCCCCCTTTCTTTGCCTTAGGCTCTATAAAAGTGTGTTTGTGTGTGTGTGTGTGTGTGTGTGTGTGTGTGTGTGTGTGCTTCACCCGGGCACCTCTGCTGTAACAATGAACTGGGATGAGAATGAAGGGAGACAGCCAGGGGAATAGTGTAGAAAACAGAGAGACAGCTTCAGTGGACTCCATTCAATCAGGGTAGCTCTGGACCCAGCTCATCTGCTCCCCAACAATGGAGAGGTCACTATGAATTAGAGACACGTAGAGATTTGGGAGATGGAAGGAGGCACGGTGCACTCAAACACAGGCAGACAATGCAGACACACACATGCATGCACGAAGTCTCTCGCTCACTTATTTTCTCCATCCTTCCGTCTAGCTCCCCTATTTCCCCTCTTTCTCTTCCCATCTCTATCAGTCTGTCTTGGCTCTAAACGGGTCCACCAACAGGCTAAGCGTTGTGCAAGGCCCCAGAGACCGAGTGTGACATTTAGTGCGCTTGGTTCCATTTCCCCTGTCGTTATTGGCTGCCTATTCTTCTGCGGCTCCGCGACAATAGCCGCTGTCTCATTCCACATAGGCCTGCTGCTGTTGATGCCTTTAGAGAATAGGCCGGGCCTTTTGTAAGGTCCAAATTGCCCTGGTTTCCTGATGGGATGTATCGACTAGGCATCTGATTAGTGGTTATTGAGGGATGGTGGGAAGTTTGTGGCCATGAGGGGTGTTGATTAGATTACCTTTTAATGTTAGGGCTAATCTTAAGGGCAACACACACGTTACTACATCACAATAAACCACTTTCTTATTTGCCAGCTTGACAAAAATATCACTTTTATCAAATGTATTCCTTTATGGCACGTCTCTGCTACTGCTTCTCCTACATTTTGTACTGTGTATTTAAAATTAAGTGTCATTTAAATCATAGATCTGAAAGTGAAGCCAGTGCAGATCCAAAAGCCAGTAGGGGGTGCCATCAAAGAAATCCAGCTGTATAGACATCTATGATACAATGACCATAAGGCTAACTTGATCCGTGACCTCAGTAAAAACTTTCCTGATGAGATCATCGTCACAGTTGCTTGTTTAGAGTCTTAGTTGATATAACTTGATGTTCATTCTGTAAACGATGGTTGTTTTATAAGAGGGAAAAAGGACTATAGATCACAGTGTGCTTTAGGGCGGGGCTTCCTTGTGATTGACAAGTTACTACAGTATACAGTATCCCTGGGTGTCGCATGTAGCTCCGCGCCTTGCTGGCAATGATGATGTTTGCCAAAATGCTCACCTTTTCTGAACATTCTATGATTGACATCTTGATCAATTCGATGGACATCTGTATAGGAACATCCTTTCTCTACTAGCTTCTGTACCAAAAAGGTTACAGATATAACATCAGTTCTCCCTTTGGTATCACCTAGCAATATTGTGATTTAGTGTCACCCCAGTTAAACTAAATTATTTTGACTGTGCTAGGAAGCTAAATGTATTACCCTTCCATCCATCCATCCAGTTTCTTCCATTTGTCTGCTTTCATGTGGCAAAAGGCACGGTACACTCTGGACAGTTCACGGCTTTATCTTAGGCTAAAGCTTAATTTATCTCTCTGCAGTAAGAGTACGTAGCACCTACGACATAATGGCCGACACGGTTACTGGTTATGTTTATGCTTATGGAGGCGTGCCTACGTTGCCCTGCAATTTGCTGCCAAGACACTAGTTGGCGGTAGGCTGCCTGTACCGCTGCTGAGTTTCTGTTCTACTTCTTACCTATACTCCCTGTGTTTATGTCAGAAAATGGCAACTATGAATTCAAACCCTCTTGCTGGGAGGCAACAGCGCTAACCACTGTATGGCCGTGCCAGTGAGCTGAATGTATTACTTGATTTTTAAATAGCCTAGAAATTTCTATCCATTTTCTTCCACTTATAAAGAGCAAAAGGTAGGTTACATCCTGGACAGGTCGTGGCTCTGCCACAGACTAAAGCCCCTGTCACACCATGACGATTTAACAAGCGTATGCCGATGTTGGAAAAAACTGCAAATATGCAGGTGTACGTCAATTACATTCTAGGTGAAGTTTTGTATGTGTTAAGAGCACGCATAATTATGCCGGTGGTAGTATGACGAGGTTACGGGAAAATTTTGAGCATGCACAAAATCTCTGACATTTGCCAGCGTATGGCTCTTACATCCCGCATACGAGGACCATATGTTGCAGGTACTTAATGCATACGGAGACTCACGTAACTCGTGTCAAAATACGTGGAGGTACCCAGAACATATTAATAACCTATGAGTCACATGTTTATAACATTTGTGTAACATATATCAAACATACATATGTACATACCCGCGCAGTGCCGTTTGTAGAAGTATTTGACGTGATCCAGTCGAACTGAACATGGTTCCCACTCAGTTACCGAATAATTTCCTATGTGGTGCGTTTAAGGGGAGTGGCATGAATGGGCTTCAAGTTGTAAATGCTGGCACTACACTAGCATATATGTTATGTATACGTCCACGTTTGCCAGTGTTTTAAGGGAATTTGAATGCGTCGGCATAAGCTCGATAAATCGTCATGGTGTGACAGGGCCCTAACACAGGGAGCTCAGGTTCACACCTACAGTCAATTTAGACTCACCAATCAACACAGCATCAAAGTTTTTGGACTGTGGGAGGAAGCCGGAGCACCTGAAGAGAACATGCAAGCTCCACACAGAGGGGCCTAGGCTGGCTGGCTGTTGGATTCGCACCTGGACCCTCTTGCTGTGTGGCAACAGTGCTAACCACCGCACCACTGTGCTGACCTTGCCATATATGTATATAAATAGATTATTTGATTTCCAAGTATCCAACAAATTGCTATGAACAATCAATTCTAATGTTTGCCAGTAGCTGGAGTAGAGTAGACTATGGTGTCATGACTTCATCTCTGGGGCACTGATGTAGCCAATAGATATCAAGGCCAAGACTTCCTGTTCCATGCGCTTATTGCATTCTTTAAAAATGCCTTTCTTGGTCACCCCATGGACTGTTTATCAGCATGCAGCCAAAGCCTTCTCAAATGGTCCATAGTACTTGACCTACAAACAAAAACTAGAAAGCACCCATTATATAATTCTTGTCCCTTGGCCACAGATTATGCATGGATGATATGCAGATGTCTGTTTATAATTTACTATCTAACAGGTTTGCATAGCAAGCTACTCTGAGCAAGCAATCAGCGCAACACTACACATATATTGCACTAGAGAACTGGCGAGGTAAAATCCATTTAATGTTATGTCCAAGTAATTCTGACATTTGTGTTCTCACGTACAGCTCCTCCTTGTAGAGTCTAGAAAACTTCAGGGCTATAATGCATCTGTGAAAACAGATTAAGAGAGCTGAGTTTCATTGTCAGTCACATCCTTCAACTCAGTTCTTAGAAAATCTCATCCAGGGAGGCTCTTACTGGGAAAACCTTGTAAACCCTTCAGGGGATTTAGGTTGAATTATATCTCTGCTGTCTCTGTTAACTTTTCCCTTTCCACCGAATGCCTCTGCAAATGATTAAATCAACCTTTGTCTAACACTATTAGAAATCATCTGCCTATGATATTTTATGTGAGATATTTTGTTATTCTCTTTGCTTTTGACATTGCAAGGCAGAGTTTAGTGCATAATGCTTCCTCTGAATTTTCCTCTCCCACACACATGTGCTGCTCTGACACGGAGGTGAGCGTGAAAATCCACAACAGACCTGGAACTGTACCAAAGAAAAGAGTCAAAGACGGTGATTAGAGACTCCTATCTTTTACTTCCAGTGGTCTGACTGGACAAGTCACTGGCAATCCATTGCCTAACATATGATGGCCTTGAGACACTGGGCTGCTGTTGCTGCACACAAATATGCATTTTCTGTTCAAAACTGCTACAGGGCTGTAATGTATCTCACAACTCTGTCAGTAAATGTGCAGATGGAGAGATTATTTCTTTAGCACTTTACCAAGCCTGTAGGGGATCTTAAGACTGATGTAAAGTTATACAGCAGGGGGGGCCTCTCCCTCTAATGCAAAGTTATAGGAGAGGAGTATTAATGGAAATATGAGCGCAGGAATCAGAAAAGTTGATATTTTTCAACCCCAGACTTTGTACTGCAGTTTAAATGCTCTTGATGAGAGCTGCTGGTGCTGGTATTGTGGTCATGTTGCCACACTTGTACAAATCTCCATAGGGCAGACAGAAGAAGTTTGGTTTTACCGGATTTATTTTCTTTTACGTTACTAATCAGGGTGAGGGCGCTGACAGTAAAAAGAGTGGTGGAGGTCAGTGTCTTCCCAGCACTGTGAAATGTACAGGCAGACAGCTATAAATGTGTGTGTGCGCGTGTGTGTGTGTGTGTGTGTGCAGGCCTGTTAAGCCGTTAAGCACATTGTTTGTTTATCCAAGGGGGATGAATCCAGGGCAGCCGACTGATGAGTCTTGGTTCAGCCTGATCAGTGTGACTTTCGGGCGAGAGGTAGGGAGTAATGGAGGGAGGCTGTGGGGATGAGTCACTGCTATTCAGCCGGTGGTTAATGGTTAAATGGATGCATGAGCGTGCAGCCTAACCCCGTTGACACAATGTGGGTTTAATCTGCACAAGTGAACCGATGCACGCGTGAGAACCGAAGAGAGAGTTAATCAAGTTAAACGTGGCTTCATCAGCATGTAAAAAAAAAAAAACAATACACAGTCAGGATGAAAACAACCGGCCACCCGCAATTAAACCTTCTCACTGGTGCGTTGATAAAGTGAGCCTTCCTGTCCTCTGCGAGCAACTTGTGTTCAGAAAAGCAGAGCTTATTATCTGGTCTTAATAAGAAGAGGCGGGATGGAGGATGTCTGCTAACTTGATTCATTCTCATTCCTCCCGGCTTTGTTTAACATTAAAGGTCAGGATGGTGTTATAACATCACCATGGCCGGCAGCAAACTCCCTGAACTTCACACCCCCCGCCTTTTTCTGTGTCGTTCCTCATTCTTATAATTGTCTCTTCATCCTTCCTTGCACCTCCTTGCCTCCACTCTGCACATACAGTCAAGAGTTCCAGTGGGGAAATGCTTACTTAATAAATCATGTGTAAACTTGGCAAAAATACAAGCCTTAAAAAATAAATGACCAGTTTGTTGCTAAATGGATCTGTTCAAGAATCAGTTGGGCTTACTCTTCGTTCATGCACCTACAGCTTCATGAGTACCCGACTGGCTCAGAATGCCATGCCAGCGTGACTCGCCCTTGATAAATTACTTCGTGATGAAAGTGTTCAAGCCACAACAAAGACCTCCTTTCTTTGTTAAGCTTAACTAACGTGGAAAAAAATCTAAAAGGTCCTAGTTCCAGTAAAGTTAAAAGCCTTTGCACACCAACACAGGTGTTTTCAGTTACCCTTACTCATGGGACCTCTCCAGGTTGAAGTCGGATGGAACGAACCACTTGTGGGAATTCCACGGGGTTGCCAATGCCTAACATGGCTCTATACCCAAGTTCCCCCGACTGGCTTATTTGCATTTTTTTGGTGCTTTTTTTTTTTTTCACACATAAGTAGAGGGAACAAAGCACCAAGACAGAAATGAGCAGGATGTGGATAAAGAAAGCATACAAAGACATGACACAACGCTATAAATATTAGGACAAGGTTGTGTATGAAGATGTTACTGTGTGTGAAGAGTAGTGGTTAGAGGAAGAGGTTTGTGAGAGTTTAACTAGGACCTCTGATCACTGTCAGTTTCAGATAAGCACACTGTAAATAATTGACTACTGACCTCCTATTACCCGGGCTCCCTCCTTAGGTTCTGGATGCTGTTTTCGTCGTGGTCGTGCCATTGTGTCAGCTAGGTCAGGGGGTGACTCAGAGCTCTCAAACTCTGGTTCAAACATCCAAATGATAGTAACCTTTAAACAGAGGAAGTCACCCTCTATATTCTGCCTACTTTAACTTGGTGACCTGCCTGGCCACACCACCCTGACCTGCCCTGGAGTCTCTGATTCTGTTGCCTCTTCCTGCTTGCACTACTCCAGTTGCAGCGGATGCTGAATTATTAATTTATTTTTATTTTTTTTCTTCTTTGATCCCCGATCTTATCATGACTCTTTATATATACATATTCATATCTATATAATTTTATTCATATGAGTATGATGACTTTTGTTGCAATTTCTGTGTGATCATTGTGTTTTTTCTCTTTATTTTTATTATCACTATTTTTATCATATTTATTATTAGCATTGTGCTTTCCTTCTATAATATACAGACTACTTTAGGTATCATGTATGACAACAAAAAAGCTCTTTTAATAATTACATTTTTACACATGCAGCACACACACCACCTGGGAGCCCCCATGGTCTACCTGACCATGACAAATAGTATAAATATAACACATGGCGTTATGATCTATGAAGCTTACTTATTTGTGTTGCTGTAATTGAATGCATCTTCAATTCGAACTGTTATCAAAGTTCTACAACTCATAACCACACAGAAATAAAAAACCTTAACCTAAAATTTGGCCAGGTTGCCCTTCAGTGTCATCTTCTCATGCACCTCTGGACCTATTTGAGCTTGGTCGTATTTTTGATAGCTTCACAGAAGCTATTCCCGTTCTGTCCCTTTGTACTTTGTCCTCTTTGGCTACATTGACACTGCAGGCAAAGTGACCCAAATCCGATTTTTTGCCCATGTGTGACTCACGTCTCATGATTGAGAGGTCGTGAGTTCGAATCCCGGGCAGACCCCCACCATGCCAAGACTCTTAGGCAAGGTCCCAAACGCAAGTGTGCCTCTGTCCACCCAGCAGTAAAAAATGGCTACCAGTAAAATACTGGGAAGGTAACCTGCAATGGACTAGCGTCCCATCCAGGAGTAGTTTAACTCCTAAGTTGCATCACGCTGCAGAAACTGGAGATAAGCTCCGGCCTGAGGAGCCTTGTAGGCTCGGGTGCAAAAGCCCCAACGGAGCTCTCCATCACTTCTTCTTCTTCTTCTTCTTCTTCTTCTTCTTTCGGCTGCTCCCGTTAGGGGTCGCCACAGCAGATCATCTGCCTCCATCTCATCCTATCCCTTGCATCCTCTTCCCTCACACCAGCCCTCTGCATGTCCTCCTTCACTACATCCATGAATCTTCTCTGTGATCTTCCTCTTCTCCTCCTGCCTGGCAGCTCCATCTTCAACATCCTTTGTCCAATATATCCACTATCCCTCCTCTGAACATGTCCAAACCATCTCAGCTTTGCCTCTCTGACTTTGTCTCCAAACTTCTCAACATGAGCTGTCCCTCTGATGTACTCATTCCTAATCCTGTCCATCCTGGTCACTCCCAGGGAAAATCTCGACATCTTCAGTTCTGCCACCTCCAGCTCTGCCTCCTGTGTTTTTGTCAGTGCCACCGTCTCC
>VUQH01079825.1:0-15269 GCA_015106775.1 Etroplus canarensis
AAAGTCTAACTGGAGTAATCTAGTCACTTTAACCAGTTTGTCCTGTCAAAGTCCGACTTGAAATGAAGGCTGCAGAAAGGTCATGTAACTCAAATTTGTTTCTCCTCAGTGCTCCATGAACTTCTTCCAGCTTTGTCTCTATGCACAAAACAAATCCATCTGGACAATTATACAGTGCTGTATGCCTTGTAACTCCAGTTCTAGTGCATACACAAGTTACCTGTTACTGTAAGTCAAGATACAATCTGCCAGTCAGTTTCAGTTTGGAATCTGTGAGCAGACATTCCATGTGTGTGTGCCCAGTCGTAGGAGGCTGAAGGAGAGGGATGCCCCTGTAGAAAGTAAAAAGAAAGTTAACTCCCACAATATGATGTCAGACAATGGCACTCTGGAATGTTTTTCAGAGTTTTCAGATTTCCTTCTACTGAGGAAAGCATGTTTCTCAGCAAAAAGAGGGATGAGACCAGACTCAGCACTGTTCAAGTTTTCCTGAGGTACAGACTGCTAGAGGGCTCCAAGGCGACTGTGGCTTCAGGTATGGTCAGGGTTGTTTTACAGGTTCTGAATGTGGTTTTATGTCTTTAGTTTGCACAGATGTGCTTGGGGGATTTCACAGGCACCATTTGTATTTGCAGGAATGAGCACAACTTATAGCTACAAAATAATTTCAAGTTATATCATAGGCACACTTCAACAAACTTGCTATTCAGATAAATACAATATATTATCCAATATTTAAGCTCAACACACATGGTATATTCTTGGTAATTTTTACAGCTGAAAATACTTTATTCAAAGATATCATTTGATGTGCCCTTAGCTCGAGGGGTTTCAGTGTCATTCCAATACAGCACAGTGAATTAAAGCATATAGATAAGGAACTGTTCTCTTGGAGCTGCACCCAGTTCTTCCTCCTCCTCCTCAATAGAAACCAGAGCTAATAATAACCAGGGGTTGGGAAACATTCATGTTGTATCAGGAATAAAATGGGTGTGCAACTCAGGCAAATTGTGGTGGTTGCAAGGTCAGTGAAATGGGAGTTTATCATTCCGGCAGACAGAGAGCATTGCGACAGAGGGCAGGGCAGGGCGCTCTGCAGTCTGGACAATAACCTGTGCTCAGTGCACATGCTGACTTATAGCAACATCTGTCATTTGATTCTATCCTGTCAGCACTGCACTCGTGACTATTCTCCATTTTCTGCAGCTGTCTTTTCATTTCACATCAGCACTGAAACCATATGTATTTTGATGTGCCTTCCTCAATATACAGCCTGTGGCTGATACAGTCCTGCTTTATGAGTTTATGAGAGTTTTATGAATTTTGGCTTCTTTTTTGATTTAGGAGAAAATGGGCTCGGGGCTCAGTGCCACAGATGGGAAGGGCGGTCACACGAGTTCAGTACTTGTTAATTTGGTGACATCTGTGGCTACTAATAGTAATAGCTTTTAGCAACGCTCTGATCAGTTGGTTATGACGTGTTGTGCACTGGGAGAAGCAGGCTGTGCCTCTGAAAAAGTCACACAGGCTAGAAAGTCATGCTCATGGAAAATCTCTGTAGGATGAAATATTTGCGCACCTTCAGCCTGCTCGCAGTTGCTACTTTGCAACCTCCTCTCATGCTGTGTGACTTAACGCCACATCTTGACAATGATGTCTGCTCTGTTCTGTCCTGGGGTCTTGCTGATGCTCTTGCTGATTTAGATGTTCAGGAGGTGCCAGAACATCTGTATGCCACTACATAAAAACGACTGCTTCCTGGTGGTCCTGACTAAAGTGCACAGTGCAGTACATTGAATGTATTGGATAAAAGAGCACTGTTAAAGCCCAGGACAGGTTTTTGTATGTCTCACAGCTCTTCATGTAGTTTGTTCAGTGGAGACATGCTTGGGGACCCTGTCCTAGTTAACAATGAAGACGCGTGGCAGTTGTATATCCGTATGACTGCATGTCTTTGCATAGCAGGTCCCTTTCTGAAACCATGAGGCTGTCAATTCTCTCCTACTCCTCCTCTCAGCATGGCTTCTGTGCCTCAAGAGTAGAACACTCTTAATTGGAAGAAGTAATTAAAATGAATGTCTTATATATTTATTTAGCACATCAGCAGGGACCTGCTGGCTGTGTGCTATGTCAGCCAGGACTGATAATCACAAGTGCTAGTCTGGAAAAATCTCTGAGGCAGCCAGCACTGGAGCCATTTCGTCTGTTTCCCAGTCATTAAGCCCTGTCAGCATGGACTGGTATCAACAGCAAGTTGAAATATGATTATAAAATATATGCCTTCACGCTGTATGTAACAAAGCACGTGTGTTTTATAGAAATAGATGTATTATTGTTAAATGGAACTGTGGGATATTTGCTCTGATTTAAATATGAACAGAATAATTAAAAATAAACAATTCAAATAGACTATAATGAAAATATATTCCTGATGTTCTGGGAATTCACATAAATAGCACATCACTTCAGGAACACTTTGTGTGTCCTGTCTGTGCATTTTAAGGATTTCAAGCTTAACCTTCTTGGATATTATTTCTTCATCTTCTTCCTTCGGCTGCTCCAGTTAGGGGTCACCACAGCAGATCATCTGCCTCCATCTCATCCTATCCCTGCGTCCTCTTCCCTCACACCAACCCTCTGCATGTCCTCCTTCACTACATCCATGAACCTTCTCTGTGGTCTTCCTCTTCTCCTCCTGCCTGTTAGCTTGTTCTTCAACATCCTGAAGATGTCCAAACCATGGACTCATTTCTAATCCTGTCCATCCTGGTCACTGCCAGCGGACATCTCAACATCTTCAGCTCTGCCACCTCCAGCTCTGCCTCCCGTCTTGGTGCCCGTGCCACCTTCTCTGTCACTGTCCTGTGACTGCATGGTGCTGACACTGAAACAAGGAAGGACTTTTCCTTACAGTGGGACCACATGAGTACATACAAGTATTCACTGGCCACTTCATTAGATACACCTTGCCAGAAGTGGGTTTTGGACCCCTTTTGTCTTCAGAACTTTCTTAATTCTTCATGGCGTACTTTCAACAAGGTGCTGAAAACATTCCTCATAGATGTCGGTCCATACTGATATGATAGCATCACAGTTGCTGCAGAATTGTCAGCTACATACCTATGCTGCCACATCCCAAAAGTGTGGTACTGGATTGAGATCTGATGGCTGTGGAGGCCATTTGAGTACACTGAACTCATTGTCATGTTTAAGAAACCAGTTTGGGATGATCTGAGCTTTGTGGCAGGGTGTGTTATCCTGCTGGAAGCAGCCATCAGAAGATGGTACACTGTGGTCATAAAGGGACGGGCATGGTCAGCAACAATACTCAGGTAGGCTGTGGGCTTTAAACCATAAACCAACCCCTTTGCTACTTAAAGGTGACCAAAGTTTGCCAAGGAAATACCCCCCACTTCATTATACCAGAATCAGCCTGAATTGATACGAGGCAGGATGGATCCATGCTCTCATAGTGTTTACACCAAATTCTGACCTTGAATTGAATTGAGTGGCGCCCTCTGTGGTCTTCTACTGTTGTAGCCCATCTACTTCAAGGTTCCATATATTGTGCATTCAGAGACACTCTTCTGCTCTTCTTGGTTGTAATGAGTGGTCATTTGAATTACTGTTGCCTTCCTGTGATCTGGAAGCAGTCTGTCAATTCTCCTCAGACCTCTGGCATCAACAAGGCGTCTGCTTCCAGAGAACTGCTGCTCACTGGATATTTTATCTTTCAGACCAGTGTCTGTAAACCCTGGAGATGGATGTGTGGGAAATTCCCAGTAGATCAGCCGTTTCTGAAATAGTCAGAGCAGTCCACCTGGGCCTAGCAGCCATGCCACCTTTCTTCCCAGTTCTTATCCTCAGTTTGAATCTTATAGCAGTTTGTCTTCACCATGTCTACATGTCTAAATGTATTGAGTTTCTGCCATATTTGCATTAATGAGGAGCTGAACAGGTGTACCTAATGAAGTGGCCAGTGAGCGTAGATGGCAGTGAGAGGTGTGTATTCCCAAATAATAACTGAGAAGAAATACTTCCAGTACCAAGGTGGTCATCAGGAGAAGATCATTTCAGCATGACTGCAGTAGAAGCTCTGACCTAGCAGAGTGTGTTCCTGGACTCGAATCCCAGAGAACATTTTTTGTAGCGAACAAAACTCTGCCAACAAAGAGCAACTGAAAAGATTTACCTGTGAAGAATGGCAGAACGGATTTGCTCTCGATTGGTTCTACCCGTGGCCATGAGGATTTGAAAGAATCAAAATAAAACATGTGCTCCTGTTATTTCTTCTACTGACTTTGTACTTTGGGGATTTTTTTTGTGTTTAATCTTAAATGTTTGTCTTTATTTATACATCAGCTCATAAGCATCTGACACTACAACTGAAACAATATACAGTTATTGTGCTCTTATTGTGAAACTAAACAATTTAGTTATATTGCACAGGGGCTTCCAGCTCGTGTCATACTGTGTGTAGGCTCTGTGCTGGTTAGTCCAGTGGTTCTCAAACTGAAGCAAAGCCAATGAGATATTGGAAAAAATGCTCAATGATCAATAAAAATTGCAGGATTTTAAAAAATATATTTTGAAGTGGGACATGTCAGAAAAAGTTTGAGAACTACAGGGTTGCTCCAGTATATGCACTTTGTCTGAGTTTCAAATACTCCTTGTGGCTGATTAGGTTTAATGAATGAATGAAAGAAAACACTTTTCTCCATCATATCTCCACTGAGAGGAACCATCAGGACAGTGGAAACATTGCTCTAGTCAGCAGTAACCCCCACATTACATGACTGAAGGGAAACACAGGGACTCTGCTGGAATTAAGAAAACTGGTTAATTCAGAAAACTGTTCAGCACCTGCGCCTGCTGTCTGCACAGGAGGCACGCAGGTGGCTGAAGCCAAAAACTGCAGTACCGAGAGTGGCCACTTGAGGCTGGCTCTAAAAGAGAGTGGGTCGGCTTTAGTTTTGATCTCTGGAGATAATTTCCACCCGTGTGGGGCTGTGGTCGCTTGGATCGTGGTCACACACAGGCCACCGTAGACGACTGGCTGCTTGTTTGACTGGCTCAGCTGGGCTTCTTGACCATGTTTCTGGTGCTGGTATATATTAGAGCACTTTGCATGCCATGCCTGATTTAAAATTAATCAAAGTAATTATGTATGGATTGCTGGTAAATGGATTGGTACTTAAATAGCACTTTTCTACTCTAACTGAGCACTCAAAGCACTTTTTAGTACAGGCCTCATTCACACACACACAATCATACAGGACTTTATTCTGTGTCTTTAGGAACATTTATTAACTGTCACACACTCTTCACACTCTGATGGATGCATTTATCGGGAGCAATTAGGGGTTTAGTGTCTTGCCCAAGGACACTTCAACATATAGATTGAAGATGCCAGGGATTGAACCTCCAGCCTTCCTGTTGGAAGACAACCCGCTCTACCTCCAGCCACCCCACTGGTGTTTTTTGCCTGTTATTGTCACATGTGAAAAAAAACAGTAACTATGGCGCAGTTAAGAAATTGACAGTGAATATGCCAAGGCAGTCTGTACCAGAAAGGTGAGCATTACTGGCAGCTCCTTTCAGTCTTGCAAGTGAAAAGACACGTGCCTTCCTGTGCTGACGCTTTAGTGCGGCAGTGAACATGAACGGTGAGGTGTAGCGGTACACCGTGGACAAACCCTTGATTAGGTGTAGTCACAGAGCACTTCCTCTTCTCTGTCTGAAGCAGTCAGCTTTGTTCACAACAGAAATGTGTGCGGCCTCTCAGCCCGACATGTTTTCACTGTCCACTCCTGACTGTGTTTGTTGTCTTTGATGAGGGCTGGACTGTAATGGCCCATAATGGTTAAAATGTAAAGTCATTATATGTCTCTAACTCCTGTGCACAGCCAACACACACACACAGGAATACATCTGGCTGTGAACCTTTTGTAATTTAGGTATATTAATATATTTTCTTTCTTCTCCACTACTTAACTACCTCACAATTATAATCTCTGTTTCTATATAGCTCTTTTGAAGCCCGTTTTTTTTGTTTTTGATCTTTTAGCATTAGCCTTCTCCCTACTCAGCAACTTGACAGCAACATGACACAGTGAAGGTACTTTCAAACGTTCAGAACGAAAAAAAAAAAAACCCACAAATAATGTCAAATAAGTTTCATCATATGCTGCGTGTGTTTCAGTTTCATCACGCTTACATTTTCAGCTGCTGTATTTGGCCGTGCCAGGATCTCAGAGTGACTGCAGGGCTCGCCGAGAATCACACTTCACGCTGTTGTTGATGTTACCGCCAGCTTTAATGAGGCCGTTTCCCCACTTCCTCCTCTTTAATGTAACTCTGGAGAGATTTCATCATTTTCATCATGGCGACACAGGGATTAGAGAGAAACAGAAAGCTGAAAAGAAAGCATGTTGGCCTGTCAGTCAGTTTCAGATCGCGCCTGCTCCCTCTGATCTTTGGCTCTAGCCAGGAGGTGTCAAAACTGAGCTGCCCATACACTGAATTTGGTGGATTCCAGTGCAGCTTCCTCTGTTCTGATACAGATTCACACACCACGCCAAAAAAGTTCATATCAGGTGATATTTTAAATTCAGTAGTTTTAGAGAGAGCAGAATCAGAAACTGTCATGGCATGTGTCCACAGAGGCGTGTTGACACTCAGCTGATTGTGTTGCTTCCCAGCATTGACCTCTTGGTACGTAAAGCGGTGGATAGCCTCATTATGGATAACTGACAGGGATTCTCCTTCTCCTCCAGCCTCCTACAGTCGCTAACACCAAGCTGTACTTAAATGAACCAGTGCCTTTTGATTCCAGCGTTAATGACAGGGAAGCAAACAAACACACCAGCGTAACATAACTCAATACGCCATCTGTTCACGCCACTGTGACCATGTGATCGTGGTTGTATTAATCACAATAGAGGAAGTGAGGTGGCAAGTCTTCAGAGGCAGGATGGATGGGGCAGCAAACTCTCTTGAACTTTAACTGAGGAAACCTTAACAAAGGTTACCCTGACCTTAAAGCGGCGGTAATTCACCACCCCTTGTCATGTTTTCATGCTTTTGAAAGAAAAACAAAATCACTTCTCTCTCATTCATCGAAGCTAGTCTGATGCTGTGCTCAATGTAAATAAACCATTTCTATCCATTTAATGAAACTAGTCAGTGAATTCACTGAAATAAGTTTGACAGTTGCTAAGAGATTTGGAAATAATATAATCTATGAGTAAAGCATATCTTATCTTTAGTCTTCCAGACAGTGTTTCCAGTGTAGCGCTTTACACACTTTCCTCACATATGAAAGGACCCTGGTTTGCAGCCAGGAGGACACACAAAACCGTGCTCGGCACAAAAAGCCTCAGTCATCCATTCACACTCTGATGGATGCATCAAGAGAAATTTGGGGTTCATTGTCTTGCCCAAGGACACTTCGGCATGTAGATTGGAGAAGCCAGGGATCGAACTGCCAGCTTTCCTGTTAGAAGATGACCTGCTTTACTCCTGTGGCTCAGGACGCAGAGCGGGTCAGGAGGGTTGTGTTGTCGTGGTAACCTTTGGGGACTTTTGACCAGGACGCTGTGGTTCAACCCTCCTGTGGGACCATAAGTCCTGTTTCACTCACTGTTTACTTTTGTGATACCTCTGCTTTCAGGTTGTCCATCTCTTACAAATCTTGTTGCCGCTACAGGAGCTGAGTTGCGTGCTGGATCTTGTCGTGACTTGTCGTGTGGTTTATACCTGTGATTGGTAGAAGATAAAAACAACATTTATGAAATTGTGGGGTCAAAAGTCAGTGTCACACAGGATCAGATTTAAGCCGAGTTCTTAACATTTCATTTTCATTTGTGCCTTGGTTAGGTTTAGGCAACAAACTACTTGGTTATGCAATCTTCTAGGTTCCTAGGGTAAGGATGGGCTCCGCCCCATCTCGCAGTGACAATGCCAGAGCTCATATCAGCGTGAAAAGGTTAAAGGCTAAACTGCCTTCACAGATGATGTGAAGTTTTCACTGGTACGTCATTGTCATTTCCTTATACTAGAAACAATGATCAGTTTTACAGCACTGTATTTACAGTATCTTAGAGACAAAAATGAATGGATGTAAGGTGCTCATTTATGGGAATTTCAACAATCAGTAGTCAAATATAATATTTAGAGGCACAGAAATACAGGGCTAGATGTTGAGAATACTCCTCACTGAGAAATAGTGGCCAGCTAGCCAACTATGCCTCATTTGGTTCATTATTAGACTGATGTTCATTAATAGGATAATCACAGCTTTTATGATCAGTCAGAGCTTCTTACTTTTAACAAGAAAACATTTATAAAATCAAGTACTGATGCGTATTATTGTGTAGCAGTGAGTATGTGTTGATTAATATTAGTCCACAACATTAATGACACATTGGATCATGACTACATTTATACATGGATTAATAGTGAATCATGCATTTCAGCTGTGTTACCTGTAGCTGCTGTATGTTATTCTAACACGTTTTCTCAAACTTACAGAGAATAGTAAACCTGTGATTTGTGGCCTTATGTTCTGTGCTCTGTTGACGTTCCCCTGTATGTAACGTGGTCCAGATATTGCTCATGTCATGTTATGGAAACGTTCATTCCTTATACAGGCAAAAAACAAGTCCTTGTAAAGCAAATCAGTACATTTTCATGTGAGGGTAAGGGTTACAGTGATGTTTAGTTTCCAGTGATGGGAAATTGCTGTTAGTAAGTGTAATGTCCTCTGAAGTCATGGATGACTCTGTGTGCGTTTGTTTGCATTTTTGTGTGACAGAGCGCATTAATCTGTCTCACAGCATGTTTTCATGCTCAAGCTAACCTTGTTACGTGTACCTGGATCAGTTTGAGGAAAGCATGTTCAGTATGTGACCAAATGTTATTTTCCTGGAACCAAATACATACACACACACACACACACACACACACGCTTTGCCCCCTCCTGCCTGTTAGAATGTGTGTTGAGGCAGGTCTGTTATCGAAACTGGCTGACTGCTGAGTGAATCATATTACCCATTGTCACTGCTGGCCTCAGGATGTTGCTAATGATATACATATTTTTAGCACAGAGTTAGGCAGAGATGCTCTATGTGTGCCCAAAGTGGAATTTGATCCACCATCCCTACAAATGTGTTAATGTTAGCAGCACTCTGACAGTAACCCACTGGATATTTTTTTCTGTATAAAAAAAGAAAAACTGCTGGTAACCTTTGCTTTCACACTTGCCTAATTATGTATTTGCCTGGTATCTACATATTAAATTATATTATGTTGTTTGGCCATACTATAAATATGCAGGTAATAGGTACATGCACAGAAACTACAGCTGGAATAAAAAAAACCCTCTGACCTTACTAAAAATGTAGTAACCACTTTGAGTTATTACAGTTATATTTCAGTAACACTAATACATTTTCATGCTAGCAGGCAGCTGCATTTTAGAAATACCTCCTCTCCATCTGTAGTTATCTGGTGTTTAGGTTATAAACAGCGTGAGGTTAATATGTGACTTACAAATTAAAACAGAACTTTAGAATAAATTACTTTTTCTGAAATAGATATTGTTCTATGCCCTTTTATAAAAGGTTTATGAGATTTAATTTGAAAATAATGAAGCTAGATTAAAAAAGAATTATTGTCAATTTTAAATTTATTACTTATCTACCTGCTAACAGTTTTCCACTGATGGTATATGGTTATACTTCCATTCAAAAGTTTAGAAACACTTGCAAATTTCACTGTTTTCCAAAGAAAAACACATTTTCATACAATTCACAAAGAATTTTATCCATTTCACAAACAATTAAAAATTAAAATAAATTAGATATTTTTTTTAAGCAAGCTTTTGTTTGTTTACAGACTCAAAATGGCCAGAAAGAAAGAACTTTCTTTAGGGACCCATCAGTCTGTTATTGTGCTTAGAAAAGAAGGCAGTTCATTGTGAGGAAACTTCAAATCTCTTACCATGCTGTTAACTACTCCCTTCAGAGAGCAGCACAAACAGGCTCTAAAAAGGGCAGAAAATGGAGTGGGAGGCCCTGATGCACAACTGTGCAAGAAGACACAAGAAGGTGTTGTGGACAGATGAGTCCAAGTTTGAGGTTTTCAGATCAAACAGAAGAACATTTGTGAGATGCAGAAAAATTGAAAAGATGTGAGAGCAGAGCTTAATACTATCAGTCAGCCAGTGGTTCATTTTTTCCTGTGAGAATTTCTGTGATGTGTTTGCAAAACTCCTCCTCCTGTTTGGAGTTTCTCACTTACATTGTGTCTCAGGAGTGTGAGGAAAACTGAATCAAACAGGCCAGCAGGCTAATTAGTTGCTTTACTGTGCTGCTGGTCAAACTGTGTAAATTTATTGTAAATAAAGCTACAACATTTACTGTAAGGGCTTGGAGGCTATGGAGTATTGTCAGGGTAGAGGAATGATGAGGACCCAAAATGCAAACTCCAACGCCAGATGTGGTAAAAGTGAACAAAAGGAGAGCTTTAATTAAAGCTGTTACAACGTCCAAGAAAAAATCAGAGTTCAAAGGTGCAAACTAAACTACTACATGGAGCAAGAAGGAGACCAGACTTGGCTTGGAGAATACTTAAACACAACAGAAGATGCAACACTGAGTGCAAGAGAGACAGGGGTATAAATACACAAGACACTAATGAGGAAAGAGGGAACAGGTAGGAAGGGAGCACAGGTGACAACAGTCAAGGGCAGGAAGTAACACTGAACATAATGCAGGAGAAATGACTGGCTACCAAATAAAAGCTAAACTAAGAAAGCAAACTCAAACTCAGTAGGCGGTAACCTACAACTCAAATGCAATATAGTGAACTAGAAAGCAAGAGAGAACAAAATGTAACTAACTGAGGGTCACACTAAACATAGTAAAGAAGGGCAGGGCTGGAAACTAAGGCTCAAATAAAAACAGAGAATAGAACACCCCGAGCATAAGAACTAAGAAACTCAAAACCATGAAAAAAAACTAAAAAAACATACAAAACCAGGTCTATGACAAACACATATTTTACCAAAACATGTCACAAACTCAGCTACAAACCTGGCTTTATTAAAGAGACAGTACTCACAGAATCCTGACTTTAATCTATGTGAGAATTCTGCTCCAGGTGGTAGATGTATAACCTCCACAAGGGGAAAAGTATTTATTTCGAACAACTCAGTAAATTTTTTAAACAGATTTGACTGGTCATTAACTAAAATTCTTTTTTTTCTTTTTTTGACAGCTGGCCTTTGAAATAATTGTTAATTTAGCTAATGCTTCAAAATAACTGATGTGTTTTTATATGAATGCCAAATGGTGAGACTTGCTTCTGCAAAGACTTTAAAATTATCGCAGTGGATTTAAAATTGTTCGTGTTTTTGTTGCAGTAATGTCCCGGAAACAGAAAAAGACTGAAGAAACTAAAGATGGCATTGATGCAACATGTTGTTGTTGATAATTGCTGCTTGCCAAACCCCCCAAATGAAAATGTCGCTCGTTCCTTATTGTCATTCACTGAAAGGCATTATGGGTCCAGCTCAGTTTGTACCACTGTCAGACGTCATAGTTATCTGCCACTTATGAAACACGGGGAAGTGATGCATCTTAGTCTTACACTTACTCTGACTCTCCTTTGATGAGCACTTGAATAACGAAGTTTTGTTAATGTTCAGAAGTTTTAGAACTACTTTGCTGTTTTCCTTTTATCACGCAGCAATGGAGAGAAATGAAAAACATGCTTTTTTTTTTAAAAACTCTCCAGCGTCAAGAAACATTTTCTGTTCTCTCAATAGGCTGTTTATTGGCAGGCTCCTTAAGCTGTTTCCCCCGTGGCCTTCCTCCTTTCTGCTCATGCCTTCAACACAAAAGGCTGTAAGTGATGACTGTGTGAGTCATTTTATCTCAGCCACCACAAAGCTGTGCAATAATAAGGCTTTTGCAAAGGTTGACTGCTGTTTGGAGAGGAATACAGCAAAAAGAGTCCCCCCTGGAGGAACAATGCCACTGCATTCAAATCATTCCTTTTTTTCTTCTTCTTCTTCTTTAATAAAAAAAGCAGTCACAATCTGCGTTCAGTTCCACTTGAGCCTTTACTTTGTTTAAAATAGGCTTTGCTCAGCTGGAATATCAAGCTCAAATGAATAGCAGATAGATTATAATTGCTGACCTCTGGTAGAAGCTGAGCAGCACAATAGCTTTTCTTTTGTTGGCTGGATCTCTGCATGCAACATACTTTAATAATATCACTGGCTGACCAGTAGGTTGACCTGCCCTGCACAGTTGGAGGGTGCGGTTAGTGGACCAGAGCCCAAAAACACAATCTCAAACTGCCAACACTAACAAACTGTGGCATCTTAATTGTCTGCATAGAGTTGAGGGCAACAAAAATGAAAGCAGCTGTTAGGATGACCGTGTTGCTCATGTCAGCTAAGACCTGTCGTCTACAGCCAGCCCTGCAGTTTTAAAGCTGTCAGTGTATGTATCTGTGCAGCCGTCAAACTGGAGTGTTAGTGTGCGCTGTTAATATTACCAAATGCATTAATGTAGACATTTAGGAATTTTTAAATGAAATTTAAACTAAATATTAAAAATATTTTCAGTGAACATCTTGAGATTGTCACTCTGTCACTGAATCTTTTCAGATTTTTCTATGTAGAGAATTTCCAGGCTCGGGCAAGTGACGGCGGGTTTCTGCTTTGGTGGCCTAAGCATCACCTCACTGCTTCTTACACACAGTGTCTGTACAGTGTTTAAGCACCAAAACTGCACGAGGACAATAATGCATTGGTGAAGTTGGTGGTTGGTAGGGACCTCCAGCTTGCTCTGGGCAGTTTGCATTTGAATGTGAAGTGGCGGGAATGAGAACTGGCACTTCCAAATCCAAGGCCGTGGATGTCAGCTGGGAAGGGGTGGAGTGCCCACTCTGGGTAAGGGACAACTTGCTGCCCCAAGCAGAGGAATTTAAGTATCCTGGGAATTTTGTTCATGATTGGAGAGGGTGGAGCAGGAGATTGACAGATGGATTGCTGAGACATTAGCACTAATGCTGATGCTGTACCGATGCATTAAGATAAAGGAAGAGCTGAGTGTGAACACGTAGCGAAGCTGTCGAGCCACGCTGCTACCCTCACTGATGGCCACGTGCTGTGTGGGGTGACTGAAAGAATGAGCTTCTTGCTAAGGGTGGCTGGGCTCTCCCTTAGAGACAGGGTGCTGTGCTTGGCTCAGAGTATATCCACTGCTCATCCACAACAAAAGGAGCCAGCTGAAGTGGTTCGGGCATCTGACCAGGATGCCTCCTGGAATTAATAAAGTATTCTGATTCTGACCTGGACAAGCTAGAGGAGGTGGCTGCACAGGCGAGGGTCTGGGCAACTCCGCTTAGACTGCTGTCCCAGGCCCTGGACTCAATAAGCGGCAGAAAATGGATGTATGGATGTTAAGAGTGTTCTATACATTTATGTGACAAGTGCCTGAAGTGTGGGTCTCGCATCACATAGTAAATGGAATGAAGTAGAAGCTCGCCATTCCTGACGAGGTGATGGGATTGGCTTTGTGTAGATAAGACAGAGAGCAGAACGCTCATTCAGACATAAATACACTTGGACAAAGTGAGTGTCTGTGTGTGAAGCCAACAGTGCTGTCAGCACAGTGACTCAGCGGTTAGCACCGTTCCCTCAAAGCAAGTAGATCCTGGGTTCAAACCCAGGTAGGGCCGTTGTGTGTGTTCTCCCTGTGTTTGCACAGGTTTTCTCCAGGAGCTTCAGTTTCTCGTACTACTGGAGAAACATGCTAGGGTAATACTGTCTGTCAGCCCAGGACACATTTGCAAAAGAGGTTCTTAATCTAAAGAATTTACTTCCTGGTTAAATAAATGAATAAGTTCCTCACCACCATCTCGCCAATGTTCAGTGAGACTTCAAATAGAGCCGCTGCTAATGCATCTAGCAGTGTTCCACCCTGTACTTTGTACTTCCCAGAGGTATATTATTACAAAGTATTCATGGACTTGATGATTATTTCAGGAAGGGATTAATTGTACGCTTTTGTTGCTGTGGAAAACATAAAAACATCCCTGAGGGTGTCCTCTACCCTCAGTTAACATACTGCCAAGTGTGTGTGGCTGAGTCAGTGGACATGTGGCAGAGTCTGTGATTCAGCTGAAAAAGTGGCAGTTTCTGTCAGAAGTTCATTTTTTAGGAAGTGTGAGTGAGTGTTGTCAGGGAACTGCCAGCTTGCTATTGAAATTTCACAGTCACTCTGAACTCATAAAGTGTTCAATAAGCAGCAGGGCCTGGAAGCTCATAAGCCACCATATGGCTTCTTCCCTGTGTGCCGCCATAAATCAGACGTTACGGTGGATCATGTAGTAGGACTGTATTCTCTTTTTCTTTTTCTCCACCACGGTTGACATTGACATTGACATTACTAATAGAGATGTACTAAGTCTTACATTCTTACAATTTGCTGTATATTTAGAGGGGGCGTACTTAAGACTTACAGAAAAGAATACAAAAGTTTGGGACACTGTAAAATATAAATACAAACAAAATGCAATGAGTTAAAAATGTCTCAAACCAATATTTTAATCACTAAATAACACAGAAAACATATCAAATGTTGACAGTGAGACATTTTACTATCTGATGAAAAATACTAGCTCATCTTTAATTTGATGGCAGCAACACATCTCAAAAAAGTTGGGACAGGTGGGGCAACAAAGGCTGGAAAAGTAAGTGGTACTATAAAAAGCTGGAGGAACAGGTGGGAACTAGTGAAGTTAAAGGCAAACAGGTCAGTAATGTGATTGGGTATAAAAAGAGCACCTTCTGAGAGTCTCTCAGAAGTAAAGATGGGCAGAGCTTCAGCAATCTGCCACAAACTACATCTACAAATGTGGAGCAATTTCACAATAATGTTCCTCAGCACCTCAGCATCATCTGCAGTTCATAATATCATCAAAAGATTGAGAGAATCTGGAGACATCTCTGTGACCAAGGGACACGGCTGAAAACCAATCCTGGATGCTGGTGGTCTTCAGGCCCTCAGGCAGCACTGCATTACAAACAGACATGATTCTGTCATTAAATCACTGCATGGACTCAGGAACACTTCCACACATCATCGTCTGTGGACACAGCTGGCCGTGCCGTCCACACATGCAGGTTAAAGCTCCATCATGCAAAGAAGAAGACATATGTGGACATGATCCAGAAACACTGCTGTCTTCAA
>VUQH01079826.1:0-20902 GCA_015106775.1 Etroplus canarensis
CATGTTCAGAGGAGGGATAGTGGATATATTGGACAACAGATGTTGAAGATGGAGCTTCCAGGCAGGAGGAGAAGAGGAAGACCACAGAGAAGATTCATGGATGTGGTGAAGGAGGACATGCAGAGGGTTGGTGTGAGGGAATAGGATGCAAGGGATAGGGTGAGATGGAGGCAGATGATCCGCTGTGATTGACCCCTAACGGGAGCAGCCGAAAGAAGAAGAAGATTTATATAGCACCAATTTAAACAAAAAACAAACAACTTTATTCATCACCAGATGGAGAAATTCAAATCATTGACATTCTTTCAGATAGAATACACACACATACACTTTCTACATGCAGTGTGCAGTGAGGGAGGGTGAGTAAGGTTGCCCATTACCGGCACTAAGTGAGCAGTGTCGCGGGTTCAGTGCCTTGCTCAGGGGCACCTCGGCAATGTTTGGGGGGTGAGCCAACATCTCTCCAGCCTCTGGTCCACCTCCACACATATGGGTCCAGGGTGAGGTCTTGAGCTGACGGGTCTTGGATGGCCACCAGGTCCAGGTCTGGGTCTTGAGCCAGCGGCCCCCAGCAACCCTCCAGCTCCCAAATGAGTTCACAGAGCCACTGCCTCCTTATGAAAGTTACCTCAAGTTGCTTTATACTGTTAGGTAAAGATCCTACAATATTAGAAAGAAACTCCAACAATCAGAAGAGCATGCATTTGACAACAGTGGGAAGGAAGAACTCCCTTTTAACATGAAGAGATCTCTAGCAGAAACAGGCTCAGGGAGGCTCAGCCATCTGCCTTGACTGGTTGGGGGATGAGGTAAAAGAGAAGAGGAAAATAAAGAAAGCATAGAGGGACAAGGACAATGCAGACTAGAGGAGAGAGAATGACAATCAGTGATGCCATATTAAAGCATGGGGGTGAAAAGAGGTGGGTGGAGAGGAATGCCCAGTTCTCCATGGGAAGTCCCCCAGCAGCATAAGCCTATTACAGCACATCTAAGGAGTGATTTGGGGTCACCTGATCTTGCCCTAACTATAAACTTTATCAAAAAGGAAAGTTTTAAGACTAATCTTAAATGTAGAGAAGCTGTGTGTTTTCCAAACACAAACTGGGAGCTGGTTCCAGAGGAGAGGGGCCTGACAGCTGAAGGCTCTGCCTCATGTTCTTCTTTTAGAATCAGAGAATGAGAACCAGAAGTAGGCCTGTACTCTGAGAATGAAGTGCTCTATTGGGAAAATATGGTACTTTGAGGTCTTTAAGATAGGCTTGTGTCTGATTATTTAAGACTTTTTATGTGAGGAGGAGGAGGGACTTTAAATTCAATTCTTGATTTATCAAGGAACCAATGAAAAGCAGCCAGTGTAGGCCAAATATGATCTCTCTTTCTAGTTCCCATTAATATTCTTTCTACAGCATTTTGGATCAACTGAAAGTTTTTAGGGAGCTTTTACGGCAGCCCAATAGTAATGAATTACAGTAGTCAAGCCTAGAAGTAATAAATGTATGACCTCGTTTTTCAGCATCACTCTGAGACAGGATGTTTCTAATTTTAGCAAAATTGCACAGATGAAAGAAGGCAGTTCTATATACGTTTTAAATGTGTGCATTGAAGGACATATCCTGGTCAAAAATTAGACTCCAAGATACCTTACAGTGTGACTGGAGGCCAAAGTAATGGCATCCAGAGTAAGTACAGTAGATAGAGAAAATAAATACATCCCTGGTAACATACCAGGTTTTTGTGATATATAAAAGGATACCACAATTAAACATTGTGAACCTTTTTTCCACCTGTGACCTATAACCTGTACAATTGAATTACAAAAGAAGAAAAATCTGTTATGTAAAATAAAAAAATAGTCAATAAACTGGTTGCATAATTGTACACATCCTAAAACTAATACTCTCAATAATAGACCAGTTTCTATTAATTATTAGTTATTACTTATTAGTTTAATGCCTCTGCTGTATGTTGTGACAACTGATATTTTATTCAGTTTAAAACCCAAAGAAACAATGAAAATAGACTCAGATATATAATAATATATAAATATAACAAATATTGAGAAAGAGAACAAGTTTAGTCTTTTTTCTGGGACAGTTCTTAAAATGAAAATGAGTTACAATCAAAAGTCTTGTCTATATTTTTCTAACTGCTATTGATTTTCAGTTTAATTTTACTGCAAAATGTGCAATCAAATTTATAGGGTGAAATAAGCCAGGTTTTGGCTGGTTTGTCTCTGTGTGGTGCTTGACTATGTAATGAGAGCGGCGTACTCTCCGTAAACCCACTGTGTCCCTGAAAGTAAATTTGAAAGGTCACAATATTCATTAGGCACAGAGCTGCCGCACAAACAAATGTATGTTTGTTCTAATCTCAGTTATGTATTTTTGCATTCCAGATAAGAACCATCAGAGGATTTCACAAACGCCCTGGAAAGGTACGGTAGGCACAACTTTGCCCACATGCCATAGAAACATAAACAAGATGGGGAGAGGAATCTGAACAGACAAGTCTCTGTTCTGTGAAGACATCTGCTTTTCATATGGTGTTCTCAGGGGTAAACGAAGTATTAAAAAAGAAATCCAGTGTTGTGCAAATACTCATCTGGGAACAATCACAGAATTCAGCAATGCCAACACAATGCAAATCTTATGGTTCTTCATTACTGTAGAACTTCATCAGTAGTTGTTGTAACAAATGAGAGATTCCCCTGGTGTTCAGTATTTTCAGTCTCTTGCCTGCACATCAGCTTTTCATTAATTCAGTCTGCCTCCTGCTTTACCTGTGCAGGAGAGGACCTGTCGCTTCCGGGAATAACCAAACAAAAACATAAGGAAAGGTCAAGAATTTTAAGCAGGCTTGTTAAATAAAAACAAAGTCTCCAGACTCTGTCTGTTCATTACTTAATTATTCACAACTTATAATGTGAAGTTTTGACAATAAACTAAAAAAGTAACTTTTATATTAAAATGATACATGCCTGGCAGTTCAAGTAATTGCATACTTGTATGCATTTCTGCTGTAGATAAACATTAGTGTGTTCTCACTGTAGCATAAAAGGGAGACAGCAAAATATGTGATGTACTAGCACTCAGTGAATCCTGTTTAATGTAATGCATTAAGCCATTATTTCTCTTCATGGTGGATGTGCTGATTTTTTTAACACTACCTTTTTTTCTCTGTGCAGCTGGTGCTGTTTGAAAAACCTCAGTTCAGTGGCCAAGCATATGAGATTTACAAGGATGTAGCAGATGCTACCTCTCTGCAGCTCTCACCTCTCATATCTGTGAAGGTTGTGAGAGGATGGTAAGTAGCAATATTCAGCCAGAACTCGCAGATAATGGAAAGAAAATGTCCTGTGTAGTTCTAATTAGTGGTTTTAGGATGCCAGTTTCACCTGTTAAGGCTCCACACAGAGCTGTTTTAATGAAGTATGAGCAGCATTAAGAGTGTTGAATTTACCAACTGCACTTATTTCCCTTTGACATTTAAGAAACAGGATTTCAGTTTGTATTCGGTGTTACTGAAACAAGTCATGTCCTTGTGGCTTGGCAAACATGTTGAATACATTTCCTTACGATTCCCTAAATATTTTTGTGCATATTTTCCTTGCTGGCGGTCCCCTTTTCCCTGACTGTGCCACTTTTCTTGACATGGTACAGGAACCTATTTATTACTGGAATGTGTAAAACCACTGGCAAACTTGGGGGATCTACACATAAAAATTATCTTTGTAGTTCAGTGCGTGATCCAATGCTATTGTTGATATTCAAGCTACATCTCTACAATAATGCTGTCTCAAAAAAGAAAAAGTGCTAGTTACATTATGTATTAAATGTGTAAATGCCCTTTTTGCGAATGCCGAATAATTACATAGGTAGATGCAGTTAAATCCCCTTTCAGTTATATGGAGAAAACACACATTTATTGTGTTGTGTAACAAAAAGAAAAGGATCAAAGACACATTAGAAATTAATTCAGTTCTGACATTCAGCTGCCACCTCAGGGCAAACTAGATCAGCATTTTATCATATCAAACAAAGAGCAAGAGCTTCTAGAGGCATGGACTGTTATGAAAATCTCTCATCCTGTCCTTTGAAAAATCTGACTTCATCTCATTCACAGCATGGCTGCTAGACTTCAGACAAGAATTAAGGATGCACTCTATTGTTTTTACAAATTTGCAATGGATTTATCAGATAAGAAGTAATTATTGAGTTAATTATTGAGCTGTAGAGGTGCTGGTAGAGTCAGCTATGCTAACTGGCTGCCAGTTGTTGCCCTAAAATAATCATCTCATCTAGCTTTGATCAAAAAACTAACAAACTCCTTGCGGTTGGAATGCGACCACTAAAGTATATCCCCAAGCAGCGCGAATTTCTTCATGAATGTTGACCTGACCCCACTTGATGTAATGTGAGAGTAGATGTCTTGGTCATTTTTTTATGATTAAGAACCGACATATGTGGGAATGAAGTTGATTCCATAAAAATCTCTGAAAATTTTTTAGCCGCAGCAACAGCAGATGCTGGCAGACTTGACATGGTGTCACAATGGAAGCATATGATCCCACAATCAGTTTTTTTTTTTTTTTTTTTGTTTTTGTTTTGTGCAGCTCAGATGAATAATCACAGAGATATGGCTAAAAATTTGAACTTTTTACCAATTTCAGGGGTCGCACCAGCAGAAACTAATAGATTGGACCAATAGTTATAAAGATATGGCTAAAAATGTAAAAACTTTTACAGACAACACTACTTAGTGGAAAATCCATATTTTCAAAATGGTTGAAAATCTAATCAGTTCCACATCCTAATGGTGATCTATAACTGTTCCAAAATTCAAAATCATTTGTCAAATAATTTTTGCATTTACGTGATGACACGATGAGCAACACGGTGGTGCGGTGGTTAGCACTGTTGCCTCACAGCAAGAGGGTCCAGGTTTGAATCCATTAGCCAGCCAGCTTAGGCCCCTCTGTGTGGAGTTTGCATGTTTTTCCCATGCTTGTGTGGGTTCTCTCCAGGTGCTCTGGATTCCTCCCACAGTTCAAAGACACACAAAGAGGTTAGGTCAATTGGCGATTTTAAATTGATAATAGGTGTGAATGTGAGTGTGAACGGTTGTCCGTCTCACTGTATTGACTCTGTGATGGACTGGTGACCTGTCCAGGGTGTACCCTGCCCTTTGCTGGGAAAGGCTTCAGCGCCCCCTGTGCCCCTGAATTGGATAAGTGGAAGAAGATGGAAGGATTTGTGGCAGTGGAGCTGCTAAAGATTCTATCATAGCCTAACTTTTCGGGATATAAAAATGTCAAATCGGTGATACGAGACACAGTTTTTATCTTTCATATACTCATATGTTTCTGCTGTCTAACTATATACGATTATATTTACACTACAGCTGGGTGCTCTACGAGAAGCCAGACTTTCAGGGTCGCACCATTGCCTTGGAGGAGGGGGGCACTGAATTGGCAAATGAGTGGGCAGAGCCTCAAATGGGAACAGAACTGCATAATGACCTGCCAGTGCAGATTGGCTCCATTCGACTTGCTGTCAGAGTGAGTGCACTATCTCCACCTCACATGGTCTTCAGTATTGACATCATCTTCTCCTCACACTGGATCTGAAATCTAGTTAAGAGAACTGCATTGCTTTATTGATATTCAATCCAGACTCCAGAACACGAAAGAATGAGACTCAGCTAGTTAAGATCTTACTTGGCTTTATTGGGAGGAATTATTGAAGAACTTGTGTGGGCCACTGCTGATAATTACTGTGTTTGCTTCCCCCTCGCTGTAGGATTACAGCATCCCCCATATTGACCTGTTTACTGAACCGGAGGGCCACGGCAGAGTAACACCTTACCATGATGATACAATAGAGACAGGGTCATTCGGCATCCCAATGAGTACTGCTTCCATTCAAGTGCACTCAGGCGTGTAAGTGTGATTGTTTTTAGATTTTATATAAGATATGTAGTCCATAAAGAGAGAAGAAAATGGGCTTTGTAGGTAATGAGAATCTGAATGATTTTTTTCTCTAATGACTAGCTCTTTCCTGCTGTGCTCAAATCAGACCGCTCTTTTTAATAAGATGTTCTCTGTGTTTGACTTTGAGAAATAACTGAGAGGTAATAATCATTACTATGTTCCTCTGTGTTTTTCTAAGACTTTGGTTTGTCTCTTACTCATTTGCCTGCTGAGGAATGTCTGTCCTGCTGCTGCATGTTAGAAAAGAGGTAGAAAGGGAGTTGGGCCATTTGGAAAACAAAGTGGAGAGGAGGAAAATGGGCAGAGAATGTGAAATAGTCGAAGGTGTGGAGAGAATTTGGCAAACATGAGAATGTTTTTGTTGGTGGACAGGTGGAGGAATTCAAGACATTTTGTGCCCTGTGCCTGAAGGAAATGAATGACGCTAGACCTTTTCCTCTACACCTACTTTTATAGCTTTACCATGGCACATCTGGGGATTTTTTGTTTCTTTTTTAGCATCTTTCATCACCATCATCGAAACTAATTGCTGTCAGACGCAAGCTCATCTCTGCTCAACACATAATTACAAATTCTGCCACAGCAGCTTCTCCTATGGTGTTTGCTCTGTGACAGCTGTTCAGCAGATGTAGTTTTGTGTTGAACAAATTTATTGTAACATGCATTTAGCCCATTTGACTTAATTGAACAGAAAGACCTTTTGGCTTTTGTATGTTTTAGCACATTAAGCTTGGCATAATTTCTTGGTAATTGCTTTTTTAGCACTGACTGTGTAATTTGGGTGTATGTTTCCTGCCGGAGGCGCACATGTAGTTGTTGGTAGGAGGTATTGCATTATGCAACATCATGGCTCAAAATGCCACAGTTAGAGGCATTGTTCCCACAAAGGGTGCCCGCACTAAATAGGAATTGTGAAGAAAAATGCTTTGAACTCAGCTGTGCAATTCCCAAGATATTTTATTGTGAAACAAATAGCTTTTGTTTTCAGCTTCACTTGCATGAGTCATGGCTTAGGTAGATATAGAATTAAACCAAAATAAGCGCTGCTTTTACTTGGTAATATTTAATGTACTGAGGAAAAAGTATCAGTCTTTCCAGTCTATGCTGTGAAAGAAAAAGCTGCTGGTTATGTCTGTGTTTGTAAACAAGTTACATTAAGATTGTTATTTTAGTAACATTTTTTTTTACAGCCGTTTAATGTAAATAAACTCTTTAAGGTCATGACCTGCAGTGATTTTAAAATAACCAAAAATGTGAAATGTTAATTAACACATAATATGGGCATTCCTCCTTGATTCAGGTGGTTGGTTTTCAGTGACCCAGGGTTCCAGGGCATGATAGCTGTGCTGGAAACAGGAGTGTACCCTTTTCCTGAGACCTGGGGCTTCCCATCACCCTTCGTGGGATCTCTTAAACCACTTAAAATGGTTCGTATTTCTGTGCAACATCTAACATGTACTGTAGCTCGGCTGGCAATTCCACTACTTTGCAACAGACATAAATAACTCTCAACTTTTAGATAAACTGCCATGAAATCTGGTTCAGTTATTTTTGTTTCCTAAAGGATGGAGCCTACAGACTTTGGTAATTCTAGTGCTTTTTTCAAGTGCCACCATAACATGTTTGTTTTTCTCGATGAGGCCAATTAATATAAAGTTGGGTAAACACATCAGAGGAAACTAGAGGCTGTGAATTTAGTGATGCTGGTAATCCCCACACATTTTGTGTTTTTTTATGACGTTGTGCTCTCTGAGGCTAAAAATATTAATTTTTCCAATGGCATCTAGTTATTTTCTGTATGGACCAACTGAAATGTGGTCCTATATTTTTGGTTTCCAGTGTCTAAATCACAACATACATGACCACTTACTGTCTGGAGAATTCACAATGAACCTGTAAGCATCATGTGTCCTGACTCCTACAATCTCTATCTACACTATATGGACAAAAGTGTTGGGTCACATCTTTTAATCACGTAATTCAGGTGTTTCATGCAGTCCCATTGCCAAAGGTGTATAAAATCAAGCACTTAGCCATGCAGTCTGCCTTTATGAACTTTTAAGAAAGAATGGGTAATTCTAAAGAGCTCACTAAATGCGAGCGTGGTACTGCAATAGGATGCCATCATTAGAACAAGTCATCTTGGGAAATTGCTTCCATCCTAGTTATTCCAAGATCAGCTGTAAGTGGTATCAGAGCAAAGTGGAAGTATTTTGGAACCACAGCAACTCATACACAAAGTGGCAGACCACCTAAATTCAAAGAGCAGGTCACTTAGAGCTGATGCACGTAGTGTGTGAAAGTCACCAACATTCTTGTAACTCATTAACTGCAGCATTCCAGACCTCCTCTGGCTCTGCACAAAACCTATGTGCTGGTAGCTTCATAGTATGAGTTTCCATGATCAAGCAGCTGCATGCAGGCCTTATATCGCCAAGCACAATTCCAAGTGTTGGTTGGAGTGATGTACAGTAAAGCACCACTGCAGCAATGCAAATGTGTCCTGTAGAGCAAATAATCATTCTCCTCCATCTGGCAGTCTGATGGATGAGTGTGGGTTTGGCAGGAGAATATTATCAACTGCAGAGCTTGGTGAAGGAGGGTTAATGCTATAGGGCTGTTTTTCTGGGGTTGGCCTGAGCCCCTTATTGCCAGTAAAGAGAAATCTGGATGCTTCAGCTTACCAAGACATTTTGGACAATTCTATGATTCCAACTTAGTGGTGACAGTTTGGGGAAAGCCAAGGTCCATAATGACATGGTGGAATTAGTTTGGTGTGGAAAAACTTGACTGGCCCACACAAGGCCCACACTTCAACCCCATCCAACACCTTTGGAATGAACTAGAATGGAGTTTGTGAGCCTGAACCTCTTGTCCAACATTAGGCCTGACTTCACAAATACTCCTCTGGATTAATGGGCAAAAATTCCCACAGACAAAATCTCACAGAAAGCCTTTCCAGAAGAGTGGAGGCTGTTATATCTGCGAAGGGGGTACCAACTCCATATTAATGCCAGTGTTTTTAAAATGGGATGTCATTAAAACTCCTGTAAGTGTAATGTGTATGTGGTCCAAATCTTTTGTCCATATAGTGTGTCTATTTAGGCAGCAGGCTCAGCTAAACTAAACCAATGAGTATTTTCAATAATGAGAAAGCTTACTGTATGAAGACTATATTCTGTTGTGTGTTACACATAAGAAAGGGGACTACTAACAATGTCCTGACATGATCCTCCTGAGACTCTCAAGTTCAGTTATGAAAATGATTATAATGACTGTAATTATTCCTCTGAGTATTCCTCTAGTCACACCATTAGGTTGAGAATTGAGGTTTATTAGAAATGCATGTACCTACTGGATAGACTGACATATTTGTTACAAACAGATCACCCCTCTGGATGAATTAATGACCCGAATGGTTTTTTTTTTTAATCAGATGCAGTGATTAGGTCAATTTTTAATTTGTTCAATAGTTGGTTTAAAAATAAATGCTATGGAAATTCTGCAAACTGATGACAGTCCCTTAAGCTGGTCTTGTTGAGTGAATATTGCTGTTTAAACTAGCCTCACTAGATTGTTTTTCTCATTTGCACCTTCTGCTATTGTGAGTACTCTCCATTGGTCGCTGTTTGTCCAAAAGCAGTGTGAACATTACCAGCAATTACTGTTATCACCCACAGAAACAGTAGCTCAGGTCAGCCAGTATGTTCTGTGTATTGTGTGTATTTTCTTTTTTTTTTCATTTTTTTAATCTTCTTACAGTTCAATGAAATTACATAATTTTTGAGAAAATTAGTTCAGCCATATGTGTATAATTGCTGGTAGTTCTATTGTGTGCATGTACTTACAGAAGAACGTTGTTGATGATGATGATGATGTCTCTTTTCCAGGGTGGTTTAAAAGTGGAGAATCCCAATGAAGTCAAGGTATGCACAGTTTTATTCAGTGATAAAAGTTGTCAGTTTTGTTTGACCTCTCTTAAAAGAAGAAAAAGAGGAAACATAAGAAATTTAATGCTAAGTCTGGAAATTATAAAATAACTGAATGGTGCATTGTGATATCTGAATTACTTATGTAAGAAAAACATGTTCATAAAGGCCATCAGGCATTGCACAATTGCCCAGTTTTTCAGTTGTGGGTTCATCTAATTTAAACCCAGAAAAACCAAAGCAAAGGAATTTCTACAATGCTAACCACGGTGTATTTTAAACGCAGGAATTTGAACATGCCATTCTATCACTGAACAACTGCTCAAGGTGAAAATCACTGTAATGCACATAGTCTCATAAATTATGTGTTTTACTTCATTCTTTGTGTTTACATGGAAATACAGTAAAAAAAAAAAATCACAAAATTTAACATAACTTGTTTTACATAATTAATCCAAGGGCTAGCACATTTACTCAAGCATCAACAAAGAGGAAAGAAGCAAAAAACATCTTCAGGCCACAATTGACTTTAATATGATTTTAAATGTAAGCTGTTCTTTCTCTAATACAGGCTGTTCTATATGAGAAGCCTGGCTTCGAAGGCTCCTGCCTGGAAGTTGACACTGAAATTCTCAGCGTTTGTGAACATGAAGAAGACATTGCTGCTGATAACGCAATCCTCGACACAAAGAAACTGAAGTCTGTGGGTTCTTTAAAGATCATTGGAGGATTGTGAGTCTTCTTCTCTTGCATAGTCATTTTCCTTTACTTGTAAATCGTCAAGTTTAAAGGTAATCTTGACTTGGAGCAAAGTTTATTTGGCACTAAGCTTGCTGTCAGATTGTGATTTTGAATTCAATAATTCAGTCAGGATCTACAAATCCAGCTCTAAGCAGCAACATTGCTACACTTTTTTTCTTTTCTACCAGCTGGGTGGGATACAGCCAGCCTGGGTTTGAGGGCCAGCAGCACATCCTGGAGGAAGGGGAATACCTGGACTGCAGTGACTGGGGAGGCTCAGAGCTTCTGTCATTGCGTCCGGTGCTGTCTGTAAGTACCACAAACACTGAAAAACCTTTGTGCTACCAAGTGGAAGCGCATATACCAGTTTGTGTTAAATAGTAAGGGCTTCAGTTATAGTGTAACCACCCTGGGTTTATGAAGGTTAGAACTGAATCCTCTGTTTCCATCCGTGGGGTCTGTGTGGAGACTGTTGATGACTATAAATACCTTGGGGTCCACATTGACAATAAACTGAACTTCATCAAAAACACTGAAGTCATCTATAAGAACGGTCAGAGCCACCTCTATTTTCCTTCAACATCTGCTGGACAATGCTTAGGGTGTTTTATGAGTCTGTAGTAGCCAGTGCCATCCTCTATGCTGTAGTGTGCTGGGGCAGCAGACTTGAGAGTAGAGGACACTAATAGACTCAACAAACCGATCGGTTAGGCCAGTAACGTTGTGGGTGTAGAGCTGGACTCTCTGACAGTGGTGTTAGAAAGGAGGATACTATCCAGGTTTTTCTATTTATTAATTCTATTTATTAATTTCCAGTATTCATATTTATGTATATTTACCAGACTTCATACTCATACTTATATTCACTGTTCTGTATATCCAACTGTTTTACACATTGTATATCTGGATATATGTACATATATTTATTTATATAGTATTAAGTAATATACTTAAAGTATACTTACCTGAGTCTCTGCAACAAAAGTAATTTCCCCCTGGGGATTAATAAAGTATTCTGATTCTGATTCTGAATTACTATTAAAAACAGAAAAGATTTTATTGATTGTGGAACATTCATAAAAATCAAGTGGGATTTATACAGTGCTTTTCTAGTCTTATTGACCACACAGAGTTCTTTACACTCAAAGCTGCATTCACCCATTCTGACTCTCCTTAATTCTATTACATGCACACCAGTGGATTCATCAGGGGCAATTCTGAGTTCAGTATCTTCTTCTTCTTTCGACTGCAACTAATGTAAAAATCATTCACAACTTTGGAGACCAAAAGTCTCCACATAAACACTATGAACAGTGAGCAGCAGCAGCAAGCAGGGAGACCAAGTTTCTATTATATGCCAAAGAAAATACTTTTAAAAAGTCTTTGTTGGAGAATTGGTTAAACAAAAAGAAAGTAAAAACAAGGTTTTGTATTAAGAAATTACAGCAAAAAATTAATTGCATAGTATTACCAATGGGTATTGTTGACTTTTGGATATACAAAACAAATTTTTAAAAAAGTCTACACTCCGTGACTTATGCAGAATATTGTTATGTATGTAACAGCAGCCCAAGGGCATAAACATTATTTGAATTTGATGCCCAAAACTCTATAAATAAATCAGTACATTGTGTAAAATGTATTAATCAAACCTCAAAGAAGTTATTGCTCAAGGGCACTTTCATTATGATGCTTTGTGTCTAAAAGCTGTTTTTCAGTCAGGACCACTTCAGTTGAAGGAAGATTGCGTTTTCCATCTGCAGTAATTTATTTTTCATGTCATGCTCTGTTCTGAGACTTCTCCTTCTGTCCTTGTATATAATTGGAAACCTGGAGAAAGGGAGAACAGTAGCAAGACCTCCTGTACAGAACAGAGCAGGCATCAGTGTTTGTAGATATGACAGTGTTTAATTCAAATACCTCACAAAAAAGCTGAGGTGGAGGTGGGTTGCAAAGTGGCTAAAGTTGTGAGGCAGCAAACTAAATCAATTAAAATAGTGTGTTCTATATGATTTGCTAATTGGATGTATAGAAGGGTGAAGCATCAACAGATGTGGGCTGGCAGAGAGATCAGCTGATTTGCCAGGATTGTCGCTAAGCTTGATTTGTGGTCTGCCTGAACTAATGCTATGTTTTGCTTTAGGGCAGTGTTTTCAAACAAAACCGAAACTTATAAGTCACTGTGAACATCTTGTTCTCTAATCAATGAGAGAGTGTTTAGAAATGTAATTGGTGTAACTTGAAATGCTGAGCATTTGTTTTCAAATGGATTTATAACATTAAGAATCACTGCCCGGAGGAAATTTATGTGGATATTTGAGACAAGCCTTAGGGTTTCCCCTTCAGCTTTTAATAACATGATTTTATTCCTGCCACAGGATTTCATGTCTCCACATCTCAAAATGTTCAGTGACAGAGATTTTGGCAAGCTGGGAGTGAACATCGACCTCGCAGTGCCTGTTCTTAACATGGATGACACAGGTTATGGCATGAAGACACAATCTGTTGATGTCATTGGTGGTGTGTAAGTGACATACTTATCTCGGTATCCTTTATTGTTATTTAATCAAAAATGGTTTGTAGAAAATTAGGGTTTTTTACAGCACAACTTCTCTTCTGCTACTGGAATTAGGATAAACCCTGTTTATTACAATTCCCAAGCCATCTTTTCACTGCAAGGCCTATAGTATAATACGAAGGTATGCTTTAACTCTTTCATGCATGAATTATGACATCTTCAGTTGAGATTTTTTTGCCACTGATATGTGCCTATAGCAACAAAACACATACATATTAAAGAAAACAAGTTTTGAATAACTTTCCACTGTAGTGACTACCACGCATGAAATGCTTTCCTTTGCATTAGCCTTTTGCTTAGTTGAGGCTACAGTTCCTGTGAAGGCTTGTTTGGTTTATTGCCCTTCATTGCTGCTCAGGTGCATGGCGGAAAGGCTGCCACACCCATGCTGACAGGTCAAGACAGATCACCTAATTCACTAATGATTACTCTTTCACGCCTATCTTCCTCTCAGTGTAAAGTCGACCTTAGAGCAAGCTGCCTTACATTCTTTGCAGTGGGAAAAATAACTGAAATTCTTGGAGAGCGTGGAGGTAGCAGACCCAGATCCCTGAAATTGTTAAACAAGGAATTCTGTTCATATTTTTTCCCTAAAGTAGTTTGATTGTCATCTGTTTTACCACGTGCTGTAGGAATAAGCAGTGACTGTGTTCCATTGCTGCTTCTCTTTACGGCTTTCTTTTTGGTACAATCAGCTGAAAAAAATGCAGAAGTAAACAAACCAGAAGCAAACAAGAATAATGAAGTGCAGGACATGCTATTCTGATTGCTTCCACCCAAGGGAATAAAAAAAAGGCTTAAAAATGTGGAATGGAACATTATGTCCTTCTTTATGAGAAAGGACTCTCTTGACATTGAGAAGTTATTCCTGCTGTTCTGCTAGTCTGTTATTAGACTACATAGCCTCGCCCATGTTCTGCTGCTGCTGATTGGCTCAGTCCTTTCAGTTTACGTTGCTGAGAGAGAACTGTCAGTCTTTTAGCCTCACACGTTAGGTACAAAACACTTCCACAGAAGCAACACACACACTTATAGCCACTTAAGACATGCCACATTTGGTAACAGAGTAACTGCTGAGATGTTATCATGTGGGTGGGTATTGGATTTTGACTATGAATTCTTGCCATATATGCTGAACGAACACAGCTGTGACTGAATTCTTGTGGGTTTTTTTGTTAGGAGCCAGGGCACATCAAACTCTGTGTTTCATTGCCAGTTAAAATGAAATGAAAATGAAAAAAATCTCAACTGTCAAATGCCATTACAAAATTAAAGGGTGCTCCTCCTTTGTTTTCTTTTTCAGCTGGGTTGTATTTGAAGAGCCAGGTTTTTGTGGTGAGTCCTACATCCTGGAGAAAGGCCTGTATGGATGCCCAGATGACTGGGGGGCACTGCAACACAGAGTTGGCTCAACAATGCCTGTCATGCTGGTAAGAGTGGTGACTCAGAGGGTGGAAAAATTGCCTTGTTATTTGACAGATGGTCCAGTGACTGTGATATTTTTCATATTTAATCATTACAACAGCAAGTGTGCTTGCTTGACCTTCACAATTTGCTTCAATCGGCTTTGCATGATTAATAATTGCGCAACTGTAAGTGAATTTTCACTTCCCCTTGAGGTACTAGTGTGACTCACCAAGTGGTTTCATTACTTGTGACCAGTCACAATACTTATACTTGTGGAATTAATCTAGGATGCGATTCTCTAAAGTGGAAGAGGAAACTTAGGGATGACAGGCAAACCTTTATGTAGTAGATTAGCTTTGGACGCGTGAGGCACAGCAAACAGTTAACTCATCTGCTCACTGTAAAAGAGGAAAATACTTGTCATTAGACTGAAAGCAACAACATCTGTGGTCACAAAGGTGACTCATCACGAGGTTGCCCAGGTTTCAAACCAGATGATGACAAACAGACATACAACACATAAGAGAGTGTCAGTAAACTGCAGTAAATAGTATGATTTTTTTTTTAAGAGTGGGGTTCAGCTATAAAGCAATAGATATCTGCCTCACCTATACACACAAAATATTGCAGTGGAGTTTACATGTAAAAAAACATAAATAGGGCATAGAGACAAATAAGGCAACAGTTAAACAAGGTTTATTGTATCTTATGGACAGGAGTTTAAATGACGCTAAGCAGTAGCTGGAAAATAACCAGGGCCTGTTCCCAGTGAATGTGGCAGACAGCGTGCAGCAGAGATTCACGAATAAGGACTTTTGTTGCCATAGTACAACCACAAGAAATTTACAGTTATTCCAGCTTCACATCACCCATGGTGTGTCAAACTGAGATTTTGGCACGCTGTGCTGTGTTTCAGTTTGTTTGTGCATGCATGGGTAGCTCTGAAGCTGGTGTCTAGGGTGTGTAGTGTCTGTGTGGATTTGCTTGGCCATTCTCAGTGAGTGATATAAGCTCTCAAGATGGCAGCTCTGTGCCAGCAATATTTTGTGCTCCTTTCACAACACACCAGACTGCAATTATGCCAGCTTTGGTGCAGCACCAAGCTGTCGTGCAATTTTTAAGTATGGTCTATGTATGCGTTTGTCAAAGTTTACAAGCAGCTTTTGGGGGAGGTTGTCTCTCAATAACCTCCTTAGGAAATAAACACACTGTTGTGCCTTACTCGCAACTGCTAAGGTGTTGTCATCCCAGGAAATGTTCCTGCGATGGTGACTGCCAGTAACTTGAAGCTGGGGACTGTTTTGACGTATATGGAGGTGTTTCTGGATTTCCCGGTAGTCCTAAAATCTACAATAATCTCCTTGGTCATTGTGATGTTTCAAACTTACACTCTTTATGCAGCCCTGTTCTTGTCAGTTCTAAGCCTGATGACTGTTGTGTCATCTGGAAACTTAACAATGGTATTTGAGTTGTAGACGGGTTACAATCATGAGTGAAAAGTGCATGAAGGAGTTCAGTACACAACCTTGGGGACTCTGACGCTCATAGTTAGGATGGAGTATGCGTCCTTGCCCAGCCAGACAGTCTGAGGACATCAGATGAGAAACCATTTATCCAGTTACATATGCAGTAGGGTTAATCGTAGTGCATGGAGTTTGTCCATTAGTTTACTCAGAACAATAGTGATAACTGCTGAGCTGTAATCAGCCAAGAGCATCTTGGTGTAGGTGTTGTATTTGTCTAGGTGAGAAAGGGGTGTGTTATGAGCCACACAGATGGCATTATCAGTTTGTCTTTTTGCCTGGTAGGTAAAGTGATGTTGATGTAGATCAGCTGGGACAGATCCTTTGATGTGCGTATCAGCTGTTTAAAGCATTTTGAGATGACAGCCGTGAGCGCGATTTGCCAAATATATGATGTGAACAGGCAGAATGGTGTTAGATATGAGGCAAACAGACTGTGCATAAAGATAGAGACATTGTAAAAATGTGTGTGAATACCTTTGCCAGTGGGTCAGCACAGGCCTGGAATACATGCCCATGCACATAATCTGGCCTACCCGTTTTTCTTGTGGTGACGCTGCAGAGTGTCCGCTGCACCTTGTGAGTGCCATTCAGTCTCCTGTCAGTTTGTGACTGTTTGGAGATTTACTTCATTATTGCCTTTGTCAAACTGTGCAAAGAAGCGATGAAGTTCCTCTGCTAGATTGGCAGGTGTTTCTCGTGTGTTGTAAGGGCAGAACAAGCAAGTCGAGCTGCTGGAGGCAGAGCGAGCGTGGAGCTGAGTGAGTGTGGAGCTGAGCGAGGCTGGCTGGCAGCTGGTGAGGATGCACAGACAAACAAGGAATTAATTCAAACGGCCAGATAACATGAGTAATAAACTGGATCAAAAGTGGGCATTGTGTTAGAACCATGTAGGGGAATGAATGACCTGGTGAGCCTAAGTATGCAGCAGGAGCTTGATTAGTGGATGAGGTGAGTTGATTAAAGGGGCAAGAATGGAATTCAATGGCCAGACAGACACATACACAGAGAAAAACAAGGAACTGGCAATGAGACATGAGGGCAGGCATAACAGGAATCAGTAGGGCTGTGGAGAGGAAATAGGCAGCAGATCTCTGCAACACAGACTGTATCGTGCATAGTCACATTGATAAAGGCAGTCCACAGACATAAACACATACCAAAATACCTTAAATGCCAATGACAGTTTTCAGAGTCCCCTTTATTATAGGTAAAATGTCACTGAGATAACATTTTCACACACACACCCATTCTATTAGTTCCATTTTCATTTGTGATTGAGTACACGTGAATCATTCTCTGTAATTATTTATTTCATTTCAGGATAATTTTGAGAATACATCCAAGTTCAAGGTAGGCAATTAAAAGAAAGACAAAAGCACATCTAATCTTGCAGTGACATTGTCATTATTTGATAAGGAGTTTGAGGAGCTCAGAGTGGATGACTCAGTCTTGTTTTCCTGCTGTATGTGCCTCAGGTGCAGCTTTTCTCTGAGCCAGGTTTGAAGGGCTCTGTCCTCACTCTGGAGGACAGTGTGACCTCCCTGCAGGACAGTTTCTCTGTGGCCTCCTGCAAGGTTCTAGCTGGCAGGTGAGTAATACTGTACTCTGTGGAGAGACGGCCACACTGTATTTGCTGTGATTTATGATGAGCTGTAAGTTGAGTCACTGGTACTAAAAACACTTTGCAACAGTCTTGCATTTTAGAAAAAAGATTTCCCAAAGGGATAAGCTACAATTACAGAACTATCTCTGTGATTTAGAGTGTGCTTCAGGCTGTCACTGTTGGACTTCCCAAAAAAATATACCATATGGTAGCAGCTAGTTATACTCTGCATGCACTACATATTAAATCATTATCATCCATATTGTTATACTATTTTATTTATCCTCGTTAATAAGTAAGAAGTCAGCATGTTGTTCACCTTCAAGCTTGAATAACTTAATGTGTACTTACATTTAATTTTTAAAATTGAGAACATTCATTATGCAGACATTTTTACTTGATAATTATCTGTGTTATTCAATCAAGAACACGAACACATATTTTCTTTTGGGCTTCTTGTGTGTGTTTGTATGCTAATATATGTTTTTTTAAATTTATGTATATGACATGCAGCTGGCTAGCTTTTGAAGGCCAAGAATTTACTTCCAAGATGTATGTGTTAGAAGTGGGGAGCTACCCAGATCTGAGAGCGATGGGCTGTGTCAGTGCAGGCTCCTCCATCCAGTCACTGCAAATTGTTGGCTTTGTAAGTAAATTATTTAATTCTTTTAACAACTTAACTCACTCTCATTTGCCAGCCTAAAATAAAATGTTATATTTGTTCATTAGACCCTAGGATGTAGACATCAAGTTTTCTAGGATTAAATACACTCACTGGCCACTTCATTAGATACACCTGTTGCACTTTGATTTTCAGAACTGTTTTAATTTTTTCAGAAATTTTCTGGAAAGCGATTTCAGAAATTTTGTTTTATATTAACATGATAGCATCATGCAGTTAATGCAGATTTATTGGTTTCGCATCCATGATGCAAATGTCCTGATCAACCACAACCCATAAGTGCTCTATTGAGTTGAGTTCTGGTGATTGTGGAGGCCATTTGAGTACAAAGAACTTATTGTCATGTTCAAGAAGCCAGTTTGAGATGATTTTAGCTTTGTGACATGGCATGTTATCCTGCTGGAAGCAGCCATCAGAAGAAGGGTATACTGTGGTCATAAAGGGATCGACTTGGTCAGCAACAAGGCTTAGGGAGGCTATGGTGTTTAAACAATGCTCTGAGTGTGCTAAGAAAGTATCCCCCATACTATTACACCACTACCACCAGACTCAACCATGGATCCAAAAGAGGATGGATCCATGCTTTCATGTTGTTTACACCAAATTCTGACTCTACCATCCAAATGTCACAGCTGAAATCGAGACTCATCAGACCAGGCAACATTTTTCATATCTTTCATTGGCTAATTTTGATGAACCCATGCAAATTGTAGCCTCAGTTTCCTGTTTTTAGCTGACAGGGATGGCATCCAGTGTGATCCTCTGCTGCTGTAGCCCATCTGCTTCAAGGTTCAACATGTTGTGCATATCAGAGGTACCCTTCTGCATACCTTGGCCAGAACAAGTAGTTATTTGAGTTACTGTTGCCTATGCATTAAACAAGGCATTTTTGCCCAAAGAACTGTTGCTCACTGGATATTTTATCTTTTTCAGACCATTCTCTATAAACATAAGAGATGGTTGTGCTGGAAAATTTCATGGCTCAACAGTTTCTGTAATACTCAGACCAGCCCCTCTGGCAACAACAACCATGCCACATTCAAAGTCACTTGAATTACCTTTCTCTCCTACTCTGATTCTTGGTTTGAACTTCAGCAGGTCATCTTAACCATGTCTACATACCTAAATGCATGATTTGCTTAAACATCATTGGCTGTTTAGACATTTGTGCTAACAAGCAGTTGAAACAAGTATACCTATTGAAGTGGCCAGTGTTTATACATTGTTGGGATGCAAGACTGTTTAAGCAGGGAACTAAGTATTAAATGTTCCATTTCTGTTTTTGGGTCTTGCTAAGCTACAAGAACCCATTTTTAATTTTTCCAGAATCTTGTTATTATTACTGTATATACTTTTTAGCTCTATAAGTGTTTGTGAAACTAAAAGCATAAGACATTGACATGCGAAACTTCTTGACATATACCAAATGCCCTTCAGCTCAGAAGTGAAGGGCATTTGGTATATGTCAAGAAGTTTCACATGCAGTCATTCCTTGCTTAAATTTTTTCAAGTTCATCTGCGCTCTCCCAGAAAAGTTTCAGACCTCTGAGTACATCAGCAAGATGGCCACAACTGATCACATGCTCAGGCAGCAGAAACCCATGATAGAAGAGGATCAAGAACAGGGACCATAATGGAAGGACAGGCCCCTGCACAGCAGGGCCACCAGCAGATAGAATAAGTGGCTGATATCGAAAAATCCTACCAATGGCTGGACAAAGCTGGATTGAAAGACAGCACTGAGGCGCTAATCATGGCAGCACAGGAACAAGCTCTGAGCACAAGATCGATAGAGGCTGGAGTCTACCACACCAGGGAAGACCCTAGGTGCAGGCTGTGCAGGGATGCCCCAGAGACAATCCGGCACATAACAGCTGGGTGCAAGATGCTAGTGGGCAAGGCATACATGGAATGCCACAACCAAGTAGCTGGCATAGTGTACAGGAACATCTGTGCTGAATATGGCCTGGAAGTCCCAAGGTCAAAATGGGATACACCTCCAAAGGTGGTTGAGAATGACCAAGCTAAGATCCTGTGGGACTTCCAGATACAAATGGACAAACTGGTGATGGCTAACCAACCGGATATAGTAGTGGTGGACAAGCAGAGGAAGAAGGCCATAGTGATGTAGCAATCCCAAGAGATGGCAACATCAGAAAGGAGGAATACGAGAAGCTCCAGAAATATCAAGGGCTGAAAGAAAAACTAGAAAAGATGTGGAAGGTGAAGGGAACAGTGGTCCCCGTGGTAATCGGAACACTCGGGGCAGTGACCCCCAAACTGGGAGAGTGGCTTCAGCAGATTCCAGGAGTGACATCTGAGATCTCTGTCCAGAAGAGCACAGTCCTAGGAACAGCTAAGATACTGCGCCAAACCCTCAAGCTCCCAGGCCTCTGGTAGAGGATCTGAGCTTGAAGGACAAAAAGACCGCCCACAGGGCGAGTTCA
>VUQH01079827.1:0-12428 GCA_015106775.1 Etroplus canarensis
GGTTTGGAGACGGTGGCACTGACAAAAAGACAGGAAGCAGAGCTGGAGGTGGCAGAACTGAAGATGTTGAGATTTTCCCTGGGAGTGACCAGGATGGTCAGGGTTAGAAATGAATACATCAGAGGGACAGCTCATGTTGAGAAGCTTGGAGACAAAGTGAGAGAGGCAAGGCTGAGATGGTTTGGACATGTTCAGAGGAGGGATAGTGGATATATTGGACAACGGATGTTGAGGATGGAGCTTCCAGGCAGGAGGAGAAGAGGAGGACCACAGAGAAGATTGATGGATGTAGTGAAGGAGGACATGCAGAGGGTTGGTGTGAGGGAAGAGGATGCAAGGGATATGATGAGATGGAGGGAGATGATCTGCTGTGGCGACCCCTAACGGGAGCAGCCGAAAGAAGAAGAAGTAGTCATGCAACTCATATTATACTTATGTATTCAAGCGTGTCAGTTTACTGTGGCCATGTTCCAGTTAAGTGTTCTGGCACTCATGCCTTTAATTTGAGTTAAATCCAGTTCTCATATTTACTTAAAAGGCTTGTGAAAGAAATGTCAGATACACATTGAATCAACATTTTGATTTAAATTGAGGTTCTGGGTGACAAATATTAATTTGATCATCCTAAAGTATTTGTATGATTATGACAGATTAACTTCTACCATTAACGTGATGCACATGGTTAAAGAGAACTCATGTTACTCTGCAGGAGGGATTGGAACTACAGAAACATTGTGATTGTATAGTGATTCTACAAAGTAGAAGATTATCCCTCACATATAAATTTTGACTTAGCATAGATACCGGTAGCAGAGAGCACTCAAGATGCACTAATCAACAGATACTAAATGTTGGTCTTACATTAAGTCACTCATTGAATTAACACTGATTGTCAGCTAATTTCAGCCAGTGAAAGTGCTGGTCAGTGCCAGCTAAACATGACAGGTTGCTAGCTGATTGCTTTTATACTGTTTTTCAAATTCTGCCACCAAATAGTGCCCAAGCATTTGTCCAAATTGTCAGAATATAGAGGGTGAACCATAGACTATAGTAGGAAGATTTATTTTATCCAATTTTCATTCATTAAGTTTGGCTTGTGATCACTCTAATTGATTGTGGTCATAGTTGATATTTTATGTTATCCTCTGGTTTCCAGAGAGTGTTGTCACATCCTGCCTGGGAGAAGAGGATATGACCTTAATGTCAGATGTGAGCAATACTAATACAGCACCACAGCACAGCACAGAAAAATCTCCACAAGCAGATCACTGCCAGTCATCAAGAAAGGAAAAAGGTATAGGTATGTGTATAATGTTATAACTTTGTGATATTACATGGTTCATTTGAAGAACCTATTCCATGTGACTTCCTCTTACCCGCTTGCGTAGTTAATGGTTTCCACTCTATTCTGGAAACAAATTTCTTCTTCTTTTAATTCTGTGATTTTTTTTTTTTTACCACCACATCCAATAATATGAAGGGCAAGGATGAAGTGTCAGATTTCCCCCAGTACACCCTCCCTATAAGGCCTGTCCAGCATCATCCCCTGCCACCTGATCCAACTCACCACCAGGTGGTGATCAGCTCAGATCCTCTCCTCACCTTAGTGTGCAAGATGAGCAGCTTCAGATGTGATTAAACTATTACAAAATTGATCACTTGCGACCTAGGGTTTCCTGGTGCCATGTGCGCCTACAAACACCCTTGTCCTTGAATATAGTGTTGGTTTTGAAAAAACTTTGGTTAGCACAGATGTCCAATGGCGGAACTCCACTTAAGTTTGGATCAGGTAGGAGAATGGACTCACCAGTGACCACCAGGGCCTTGCCCTTGAATGCCACCCAACACACATTGCACCTGAGCCCTACAGCAGGGGTCTCCAACCCCCTGTCTGCACCCCGCAAAGAAAAAATGTCGTGGTTAAAATGTTATTTTTCTTTCTTCTTCCGGATCTTATGTTGAAAAACAACTGTTTCCACCCTCGCCTCACTAACTGCGCTTGTCTCTGGAATGTCGTTTCACGCATCAGCGACACAAGTTAACCCTTGAAAATAAAATTCACTGAAGAGCTTTTTTGGGAAGGAACAAGCAAACAATGGGACAGCAGAAGATCACAGACCGCCATCAAAAAGAAAGCTGCATTTGAAAGAAAATACAAAGCTTCTTACCTAAGTTACAGGTTCATTACAACCGGTAATACATAAGCTCCTCACCCACTGTGACCGACTGGCTAATGAAGCAATGAAACCTACAAAACTGCTTCACCACACTGAGACAAAATACCTGTACCTTCTCTATATAAAGTGTAGTTGTTGCAGTCGGATTACAGACTACTAACTGACAAATATTTTTGTTATTGGACACACTACCCCCCAGGGTAAACTGGCCCCTTTTGTATTTTTTTCATAGGGCTTATTCAAGTTTCCACTGAGAAACAAATATTTAACCCTCTGGCACCCAGTGTATAATTGGCCATTTCTAACTACTTTTGATTTTACCTTTATATTTCATCTTAAACAACTGTTTACCTTGCCTTGTCTGGTGTTATTTTGTTCAGCACAGTGTCACTGTACGCATTCTTTTCATGGTGACAAACTGTATTAACACACTAGACCCAAAATCACACAAAAACCTAAAATCCAAGTAGGAAAAAGTTTAATTTTGTTCGCTCTGAAAATCATTTTTATGACTGAGAATGAAAGTGTGGGTCTGCCTCAGGCTCTCTTCCCAGAGGGACATGCCCAAAATGCCATATTCCTTCCAGTGGGATAGGGGGTGTGCTTTCTTTCTCTTGCATGCACCCTCCTTTGTGTGTTCTGGTTTCTTCGGAATGCACAGAAAATCATGGCACATATTATTTATCATAACTGGGGTTTTACTTGGCATATCAGCATGATTTAAACACTGGTATATGGTTGAAAGTTGACTTTTGACACATCTTCAAACATAGACTCAGCGAGGTCATGTGATTTACAGTTATGTGATTTGGATGACCTGGTGCATCTGTCGACCCCAGAGGGTTAATTGTGTTAATTGTTTTACAGGTCGACAGCCTTTCAAGAGAAGGAAGTGGGAGAAAGAGGAGATCCTGGCTGTTGAGAGACACTTGATGTCTTTCATAACTTCATGTCGTGTTCCAGGGAAAAGTGACTGTGTCACATGCATTGAACAGGAAAAAGCACTGAAAAACAGAAATTGGTTGGGTGTGAAATTTTACATCAAAAACAGAATTACAGCACTGAAAAAAAAGATTTAAACTGTTTTTTGTTATATGTTAACACCCTTGTTCCAATTGTTAAGTGCATTCAACTGGAAGCCACTGAAAAACAAGAGTTGGTTGGGTGTAAAATTTTACATTAAGATCAGAATGACAGTGCTGAAAAAAAGATTTAAACTGTTTTTTTGTTTTTAACACCCTTGTTCCAATTAAGTGTATTCAACTGGATGCCACTGAAAAAAAAGAGTTGGTTTGGTGTAAAATTTTACATTAAGATCAGAATGACAGTGCTGAAAAAACAATTTGAATTGTTTTTTGTTGTATGTTCACACCCGTGAAACATTGTTGAAAAAGCAAATGTGTCAAAGTTTTATTGACTCTAAAAGTTTAAATAAAAGTTAAGAGTTATATAAATCCAGTTCCCCAAGTCTTAATTTTAGAAGATTTCTTAAATTCAACCTAAGAAATAAATTGAAAATATTATATTGTACTGTTAATACAGCAGCAATTGTATAGATAATCTGAAGCACATACGGTACCTAAATAGAATATTTTATGACCAGATACAGTTGTACATTTCCATTTTAAATGGGTATTGTTTCAGTAGTTATGATCTCACATTTTCTATTTATGATACTTTTATCATTCTGATATTACTTTTGTCCTTAAATGGTAATTTAATAATTTATCCACCAAATCTCAGGTTTCATATAAAAGCAAAACCTAATCCTTCATAAAAGCCCCACTGATAGAGCCTATACTGCATAGCTTAAATTTAATGTTTCACAATTACTTAGCAGAACCTAAACTGTGATACCTATATTGTCGAGATCCTGCATATGTATTTCACTGAATCATGGTTGCTCAAGATACACGTCGCTAGTCAAAAGTGTTAACTGGTCCCCCAAAGTAAGTTTAACCTGTAAGTGTATTTAGTGGTACTCGGGAAGAGTGAAAAACCAGACACTGTGTATGCCCTGGCCTCACATGTTGCTAAATACCTGAAAAGACCCCAGAAGGCTGTTCCTAGTCTGGTTTGGAACTCTACTTTGTCTTATTGGTTATTTGAAGTGACATCACTGTTTGGGGCCATTCCAACATGCTGCCTGATTTTTTTCATTGCTGTACAACCATTAGAAAGGGTGGTTCCCACAATGCATGGTCTACTCAGGTGGTCCAACAATGTAGCAAAGACAAGGATAGATGTGTGTGTGTGTGTGTGTGTGTGTGTGTGTGTGTGTGTGTGTGTGTCCTTTTTCTACCACTAAAGATGCCATGAGCAGGTATGGCACAGAGACCCAATACATTTCATGCTATGAACAATAAAGTCTTCAGTAACATTGCTGGGAAGCCTCTCTTCTACTTCTACACAACACAACACCATTGTTAGACCAAGTTAGACCTAGAACATATGCACCCTAAACTTGCTGTCAGTAAACTGGTGTGGAGAATATCTTTAGAAAGATGAAGGATAAAACATTTGGAAGTAGAAAATAAATTTGTAGCAGATGCCAACCAAACAAAAATGAGACATTTTTGTTGACATCAGAATAGTGTCTCATTTTTCAACCTTATTCTAATTTAAATGAATTTAAGCTGACTGTTGCGACTGACATCAACTACTAAGCCCACAGAGATTCTTTGATACTGAAATGAGCATCACTTGTTGCTACAACTGACTAAAGCACAAGTTAAAACTGTTTGAGACTTTAGTTTTATATATTTTTTTAAAGTTATGGAAATCTTATTTTGATATTTAATTCTAATTATTCATATCTTTTCCATTCCTGCAAAATCTCAAGTTTAGCCCTTTTCTTTTTAATGTCTACACTGACAGAGCACTGTTGACCTTTTCCACACCAGGAGCTACTCCAGGCTGCCTCTGTCTCTAGCCAAAAGGGATTTCAAAGCCTCTTCTGGATGTCCCGGGACTCTTTGTCTCCCATCTCGTCTATAGGTAAGCACAGTGTGCAGTCCCCTCCCCATCACTAGCCTCTTCAAAACTCTGCACAATAGCCAGATTTCCTCCCAATTTGCTGGCAAAGAATAGGAGGCTCAGGAACTCCTTTCAGTAGCTTTGAATGGTGTGCCTAATTCAAACTCAATCTTTGGGTTTGACAGGCCTCACCCCAACCTTAGCTGGGCTTACTTTGGGGCTCCTGACTTTGGCTAATGCTAGGGCAATCCTACTGTTGAAGGACTTAGTCTTGTGCACATTTGTGCTTCTTTTGCAAAGCATGTCGCCTTGCTTTTATACTTTTGTGTATGCCAACTGTTATTTTAAATCATACTCACCAAGAGTAAGCCCACAAAGCACAAAGCTCCTCTTTTTTTTGCAAGGTTATACTTCACACCCTCATTTTCATCTGGAAGCTTCATGCTGCAAAAAAATAAGCCTCTACTCATCCCTCATTGATAGTAGAACTGGCAACTTTTTCCATCACACCATCCTTTTTCTAACTTCAAAGTGACCAGTGCCCCTTAAACATGCATATGTATGTTGTGAGTGTTTTGTATTTTTTATAGACTCAAAGACTCAGTTCACTCCACTGACCATTAGTTCTACTTGACCTTGCTGTACTCTTCTCTGGCCCAATTATGCAAGTGCACACGCCCATTTTGCATATTTGTGCTTCTTTTTCCCCTGACACTCTTGAGGTCAGTTCTAATCAACCACCCTTTGGTAGTACGCACTACACACACACCATTCTCACCAGAGTTCCTCAAAGACACCCACCTTCCAGGTCCAAAGACCGCTATTAAAGCAATCAGGAGCTTTCTAAGCTAGGTCAAGAGCAAGGTACTCACATGGGGATTCTGATTTAAATTATGCAAAGCGCGAACAGGAGAAGAAGGAAGAAAATAGAAAGAGCAGAGAGTTAGATGGGAAAGAAAACAACCAAACCTTCTATAGTCACCCAGAGACAAAGCCTTGCAAAGGAAACAGTAGAAGAGAAAGTGATAAAGGTGGGCAAGTGACTTCTGATCAGACAAAAGGGAATGAAACAGTGAGGAATTTAAAAGATTAGTCTTAAGTCCAAGACCCTGACCATGAGACCTGATGAAGCATTAGAAAACATGGTGACGAATGAAATGGTGGGACCACACGCAGTTTTGTGACTGTGTGAGTGTGCATATATATGTGCGTGCACAATGTCCGTGTGTGTATGTGTGTGAGTGAATATGTGTCTGTGAGATCAACTTTCCCTGTGGTCCATTCAGTGTCTAGTGGCTCAGGATACTGAGACAAGAGGAGCAAGAGCAGAGAGAATTATCTTGAAATACGATTGGAACCTCTCTGTGTGTGGGTGTGTAAAAGGGACAGTGAGAAAAAGAGTTAGTAAGTGAATAGACAGTAAACATGGTAACTTTAGAACTGTTAAAGTGGTGAAGGGGAAATGGGACAGGAAGAGTAAGTGTGCCAATTTTATGCAAGCCCAGCATTTTATATGTGTACCCTTGAAGGCATGTTTGTTTAGTTACTTGTCTATTAATGTTCAAAAATTAAAATCAAGTTGTTGGCATTACAGCATGGTTTCTCCTGAGTTGCAGGAAAAATACTTATTAAATGATGATTTGATATTTTTTTGTTATTTGTTTGAACTGACCCCTTAAAGACAAAAGCAGTTGGATCTAAATTTGTACTGAGTCTCTGAACAAAAAGTTGGTAATGTAAAAAATATAACTAAGTTGCAGAAATTATAAGTCAGTAATTACCCTGGTGTCTGCATAAGTCATTGGCATACCCCTTTGTGTGTATAGCTGACTGTCCTCTGGCCAAGCCTACCCTGCAGAGAACATAATCATGGCCCTGTCGTCCCCAGGTTAAAGGCTCACTGCTGGGTCTTCTGGCACTAATGCGGTGCCAAACTATAGGGGTCACATTAGCCCCAGCTACTTCAGCATGCATTACAGTAGAAAGAACATTCCCCATTAAAAGCCACCAGCAGGCTACACCTGTGATGGCCTAAATGAGTCATTTAATGATAGCTGTGCTGCAGGGAAGGAGTTCTCAGACAAAGAATTACTGATTGGATGCTGATTTAGTGTGAGGGTCAGAAGAATATGAGTCAGTGTATCATATCTCTTCTGTCATTTTTGTCACTTTAGGAATAGCAGGGGTTCAAGCTATATGAGGATATTATTACAGATTGGATACTTTACATACTTTCTGTCACCTTTTGTCACATTAACACATTGTGCAGCCCAATTGTCCATACTGTGAAACTAGGTGGGTTTTTTAAAGTTTGACCATAGCCTCCACAACATTTTGTCTTATGAATTAAATGGATAAAAACAAAACAAAACAAAAGCCAACTTCACAGAGGCTGAGTCGTGTTTTATTCTGGTGACAGCCTCAGTCCACTTATTTTTAGCACACATTCATACACATACAGTATATACAACAGAAACATTGCTGATAATAAATAAAGTAGTACTTTTACTTAACTAACAATTTGATACTTTTGGCTGAGCAGCCTGCAAGCCTCATGCTTTTATTAAATGTCTCATCCTTCACTGGACATTGATTTTGTATTGTATTTCATGTTAATTTTCTATAATGATTTAAAGTATATTTCTTAAGATGAAAAACACCAATTCTCTGTGGCTTATTGTAATATTAAAGTGGCTTTGTTCATTCAGCTCTGAGTTCAGCTATTTATCCAGCAGACTGGGAAGAAGGCCTACAGTATCCTGGAGGACAGAACTCAGGTCTTGTATTCCCCTGAGTGCAACAACAAGGTCAAGTGCACACAAAATAGGTTCAGAACCTCCTTGGAGTCTGGGGCCATATGGCTAGTGGGCAGAATGATTAATTACAAATCTGGACTGATATTAAGGTTAAATTGCTTTGTTAGTCACCAGTTCATTATGGAGTTTCTTGATGTTTCTCATGCTGACAGCTGAACTTACTAAACTACTACTAGAAATTGGATTCTTTATAAAAAATTGTGGTTACATTTACGTGTTCATCTGCCCTTTCTATTTAGCCTACAGTAGTCAACCCAAAAAGTTTCATGATGTTTCTTCAGATGTATTTTCCCTATTTTCCCCATTAATAATGTGGAGTTCTCCTCCAATGCAACCAGTCTTTTTTCTTTCACTGCCTGTGTCACATTCTGTGTTTTATTTCTGTTTTATTATTCACACCTGAAGCCTTTTGTTGCTTGTAAGCCATAGAACCCTGAGGAAATCAATAAAGCTTAAGCTAAAATAATGAATAATTGAGTAACTGATTAAATTGTTTGTTTATTTGAAACAAATTGCAGAATAAAAATGTGGAAATACTGAGGGTGTTTTGGGATCAGTGCACTTTTAGAGAGAAACTGAATGTAAACTGCAATGAAACCATTTTCAATGAATGTTTGTGTCCTACCTGAGGGGTGTGGGAAGAGAGGGTGAGCATATCCCAGCAGTGGAGATGAGAAGAGGGTAAGTGAGCCATGTGGAGGAAGCCAGAGAGTGAGTGGTGATCTGTAAAATGATACCCTGCTACCTTCCCTGACCTCTCTGTCAGGCCACTCTGTTACTTGGACAAGATGGGAGGTATAAAGTGGCCCGCTGTCCCGCTAGGTTGAGTTGCTGATCCGTTAGCCAGAGAGGAAAGTCAACCCTACACCCATCTTCACTTCAGTGGGAGCATTTGTTTTGATTTTTGTCCTCTCTTTCTCACAGACAAACCTGAGATGCCCAATTTATCTGGGATAGAGTGAGGGGGAAATAGGGCGCCTTGCCACTTGAACACTAGAACTTTAAGCCGGCAACGGATGGCCGATTCTCTCTGCCAATGTCTTCCTTGACTGTAATGCAATGCTGACATACACAGAATAACAGAGGGGTTTTGATAATACATTAAAGTTAGATAAATAAATGATACATCATGTTATCATTACGCTCATGCATCAAACTATAATTGCAATATTCTGGTTCCTTGATGTATTTAGCAATTGAAAAACAAGTACTATAAGTGGTATCAAAAGCTACCACTTCCATGATTTCTTTCTTTTAAATCAGAGGACATCACTAGGTTTTCTGTAAGGAGTCAATAATGTGTTCAGTTGCCCACCCACATCTTTAGGCCGGGCAACACAGGGACTGGCGAGAGAACAGGAGGAACAATTTGCTCATTCTCAACCAAGACATGAGGTCTTTGGACGAAGGGGAAAAAAAAGACACCCAATATCCAAAATCCCTCTCTCAGGGCCATCATGTGAAGAATTCCCCCTCTTCTCCTCCTCCTTTGCCCTAACTCCCCCCTTTCCTCTTCTCTTCTTTTCTTTTTTAATCAAGCCGTCTGGGGTTGTCAGGTCTTTTGAGACGAGGACTCCAAGCCATGTGAAAAGTTAATCCCTTGTGGGCCTTCTTCTCCGTGGCGCTCATCTCCCTGGGAACACTGGTGGTGGCTTGCAGGCAGGTGGTTGTGGGTGGGGGGAGGTGGAAAGGAAGTAGGATGATGGAGGGATAGAGAGTGGGATGCACACTGGGCTACCCTGCCCAGTGGTGAGATGTGCAGACTGATTCCAATCCTCCATCACCAACACTATTCTCGCACCTGAAATTACAACCCTGTTATGCCCCTGTCCCTGCCCGCAGAATGCCACCATGCATTCATCATCACACACTGCAGTAATAACAATTTTCTCCCTCCCTGCATAGTCTTCCTCAACTCTAAGACCTTTTGATGAGGTCCTGCACCTGACTGACAGACAGCTGGAACAGAGAAGAGAAAGGATTTGCAGTGTGGAGAGCTAGTTGAGTGGCTTCTGAAGGATGACAGTGGTTCACAGTGGAGAGGGTACTTCTGTTGCATTGTGGCCCAAACCTCCCTGTCACAGCGCTGACCCCCACCTCCTCACTACCCAAACCACTTGGCTTAAACCGTTCCACTCTAGTCGTTTCACTGTGGGTCAAAGCAAAAATCCCAACAGACTCCTCCTGGGCTCTCTGCCAAGGAATGAAGGACATGATAAACAACAATGAAGGTAAGACATGGGCTTCACAGTTTTTTCACTGAGCTGTTTCAGTGAATAATACACAAACTGACTTTTCCATCAATTCATATTTTTGCATGGCAGGAAGGACATAGAATGTTGACCACCAAAGCTCCCTTTAGTAGTCTGAAGCAGTCCATAAAATGCACACTTGAATGCTTTGTTTGTGGTGCATTTTTTTTTCTATGTCTCCCTCTTAGAGCAAAGTGTCATTGGAAATATAGACAGGCTCAGTCAGCCATCTTAATCCCTCTTCCTTGTCCATCTCATGCTCACTCAATCCACCCTAACCCCATACACTTTTCACTCTTTCACACACATACCCATGCACACACACTCATTCACCTTCCTCCTCCCAGTTGATGTGCCCCAAGCCCTGCCACCCAAAGAAAAGGGCTTGAGGCAGAGAGAATCTCTGTTGGAGGGGTATACACGGTGAGATTTGGGAGTTTGTAAAGGTCAGCGCAGACTTTGTTCAATCTGAGGGTTTATCTCAGCAACAGCAGGGCAGGACAATGGGGCCACTCGCCGCGCGACAGAAACCCAAGCTGTGGCAGCTAAATTACTTCACTGATAAGGCCGAATTAGAAGCACTGGGACCCTGGAGGCCAGGAAAAGAGGAGGATGGAGCAGAAAGAAAGGAGGAGAAATAGCAAGAGGGGCCATATAAGGTGGAGAGAGAAGGCTGAAGAATCAATGACTCACAAAAGAAAAGATCTTAGTGTGTAATCTTGGTATAATTAAAGCATGTTGTGTATTTTGTCATAAAAGCACATGAAAGCAAGAGATTAACACTTGACAGTACAATGGCATGTGAAAGGAGACCAGATTCTCCTTTCTGTAAGTATTATAACTGAACATAAATGTTTTTAAGTGTACGGCTCAACACAGGATGTAAAATGTATACACAATCAGGGGTAAAGCAATAAAAAGGGAGAATTGAAAATTGAAAGGGTAATGGTAAAAAAAAAAAAAAGCAAGTGATGGAGGGACTCCTGTCCCACACAGCCCACTTCACAGGAGATGAAGAGTTGGAAAAGTGCTGACCTGCGTTACTTGAGTAGTTTGGTAAGCACCATGTGAAACCATGCGTGCGTGAAAAATGTGTGAGTGCTTTGTGCATTAGCTGGCATGCTCTTATACAGTGTATGTTTTTGTACGGCAGAATGTGTGACTTCCTCTCTCTCTGAAGAAACAACCTCAGATATACAAAATTATAAGCACTTGGCACCATAAAGTGGCATTGTGAGAGCTTCACCAGCAGAGGGGAGCAAGCTTTGTCACCAGAAACACCAAGGCTCGATAAAATAAAAGCAAACAAAGCTTCACATAGACAAGAATTTAAACATGAGTTTGTATAGTATTTTAAGTCACCTGTTGAATAACATTAAATAGATTAGAATGTTTTATCATTACAGAAGTGGGAAGAAAATGAGCACTGACAGTTGATTAAATTAAATTTGACAGATTTTCTTGTATTGCCAAATAACTATCCTATAAATTGAACACAGGTACAGGTGATTTCACCCAGAATATATGCACACAAGCCTGCCCTCCAACAGTTTGACAGCGCTTTTGTTCTGTTGTTTGGCATAGCTTCTTAACTTCACATGGCTCAGGCATAAAAGAGTCTCAGAGAAGCAGAATACCTTCCTGTTTTTTTTTTTTCCAGCATTCTGACGTGGCTTGCTTGGTACCACTGCGTACCAGTTGCACCAACATCAGCTCACCTCCTCTCAAGAAAGAGTGGCACGGAGCAGAATCATATGACATTTATCAAGGACAGAAGGACTGAGAAGTTTGCAGTACGCTGCTCTGAGCATTAAGAAGATTTTCACAAGCCAAGTTAGCCTCTTTCTTTGCTGATAACCAAACTAATAGTCAGCTTAGTCAGAATTAGACAGATTTGGTCTTATTTGCTTATTTTTTGTTAGCTCGCTTGCGTGTTTATTTCTGTTTGCCCCTCTGTCTGTAACATTTGTAACCTAAATATTGTATATTGATGAAACTTGAATTAGTTTGTTTTTAAGGAAGTGGAAGTTCCTTTAAAAAGTTATTTTATTCATACAGCTGATTGTCTATTTGTTCACAGCGACTGCATACTAGGCCTTCTTTAGACTTCAGCGGTGATGAATCAGTCTTCTAATTAATGAAGGTCCAATTTACTAGACAAGCAAGCTTTGAGTTCACTCATAAACATCTCTAGCTGTAAACCATTC
>VUQH01079829.1:0-11352 GCA_015106775.1 Etroplus canarensis
TGGAGGCGAGAGGCACCGAGAGCCTTCAACCCAGTCCAAAAATGTTAATGGCGTGCCGCGGATGCATATCAAACGCACATCTGCGCGAGGAGCTGCGTTCACCCTCTCACTACACATGCATGATTCATGCTCGACCCCGCTGTATATCACTGGTTGGCATTAACAGCTGAGGCTGCTTGGCTTTCTCCTCCACATAATGCCAAAGTTTCATTGTTGTTTCATTATTGTATTATTGATTCTACCTTTAATTGACCTGGTAGCATAAATGCCCCCAAACCAAACAATCCATACCCTAAGTGACTCTAATTTGATTTTTGTTTTGTTTCTGTTTCAAACATTAATCTGAATTTGATTGTGGATGCACTGGAGCAAGGATGATGAATTGTTTGTTTCATAATAGCTGCCATACGGCAAGGTTACAAAACTTAACTTTTGAAAAGAACAAGTGGGTCCCACATAATGTACAGAGACGTGTTGCTAGTTAAGAGCGAGGTTTCTGGCGGGATAATACGTTTGCACTTTGTGCTTATGTGGACTGCAGCATTGAAAACATTTACTCATGAGGAGATAATTTTAAAGGAATGATTAAGATAAACAAGAGGGGAAAAACTTAATATAATAAACATAAGTATCGGGTCGATTACACATTAGGAGCTTTTATCTAATTCAATTCAATTGAATTTTATTTATATAGCGCCAATTCACAACAACTGTAAGGTAAAGACCCTAAAGATAAAACCCCAATAATCAGATGATCCCCAATGAACAAGAACTTGGCAACTGTGGGAAGGAAGAACTCCCTTTTAACAGGAAATGTCATGGTCCTGGGTTTTTGTTCTTTGGTTTTGTATGTTTTTGAGTTCTTTTACACTTTTGAGTTTGTGAGTTCTTACAGGGTTTTGAGATTCTTAGTTTTTCTGTTCAGTTATTGTATCCTTTTTTAAAAAAAATATTTATTCTCTAGTGAGCCCTGCCTATGCTAATTATTTTGTTCTTTAGATATTCCCTGCTGTGTTCACGTCTTTTGTCAAGCTCTGTCCTGTGTCATGTTCCCGGTGATGGTTTCTGTTTTATTTTGTAACCAGTCTTGTCTCATGTATTTTGTTCAGTTTTACTTCCTGCCCTTGGATTGTTGACACCTGTGCTCCTCTTCCTCCTGTTGCTTGTTTGCTCATTAGTCATTCATTCATCCTCTTCCGCTTATCCACTTCAGGGTTGCGGGAGGGCCTCCCTCTGCTCTGCTCTGTGTTGTTGCCAGCGTTCCTGCTTCCTGTGGTTTTCATGCCTGGTGTTTAAGCTTATGGACTTGCTTCCTAGACTCCTCCAATTGGGTCCCCACTCGCCACACACACATCGATTCTTGATACCAAAGGTGTTGGATGGGGTGGAAGGCAGGGTTCTGTGCAGGCCAATCAAGTTCTTCCACACCAAACTCATTCAACCTCTGTGCACTGGGGTAATTGCCCAAAATGTCTTGGTAAGCGGAAGTATTCGGATTTCTTTCCACTGTAACTAAGGGGCCCAGGCCAACCCAGAAAAATAACCCCATAAAATTATCCCTTGTGCACCAAACTTTGCAGCTGGCACAATGCAGATAACGTTCTCCTGGTGTTCACCAAACCCAGAGTCGTCCATCAGACTGCCAGATAGAGAAGCAGGATTCATCCTCAGAACAGGTTTCCACTGCTGCACAGTCCAGTGGTGGTGTGCTTTACTCCACTCCATCCAATCGAAGGTCTTCATGCAAACCCATGCCACGGAGCTCCCGGCACACATTTTTGTGCTGATGTTAATACCAGAGGAATTTTGGAACTCTGCAGTTACTGAGCCAGCAGAGCGTTGTTGACTTTTACACACTATGTGCCTCAGCACTTGGCAACCACACCCTGCAACTTTACATGGCCTGCCACTTCATTGCTGAGTTGCCACTTGCCAGAATACCATTTACAGTTGATTGTGGATATCTAGGAGGGAAGGCTTTCCACAAAATGGCTTATTGCAACGGTGGCGTCCTATTACAGTACAATTCAGTGTGGCCATAGTGTACTTGTATTTCTTGGTCCACTTAAGGTGATACAGACTTGCATTATATGATCATACAACATACAGTTCTTGTCAGTATATGGTGTTTGTTGAATCAGTAGAAGCAATGCTGCAGTGTCGCTGAGAAAGGCAACTGTTAATGGTGGAAAACTCTATCTTGTCTTCTAATCTGAGTTAGCATTGGCTTTTTCGGCATTTAACCAAGATCCTGCTGTTTCCATGTTCCAACCAAATACTTTAAACGCCTGAATGTAACCATGAAATTCTCATGAGACAAAGCATGTCCTCAGTGCGAGTGGGCAAACGACTGGTGTACACGCAAGAGTCCTACTAAAATGTTTTGTTAACATGCATAAGCCACAACATTAAAACCACTGATGACGTGATTAATGTTGGTCATGTATGCGTTACATGCTCTGCTGGCAAAACTTTGTGTTCTGGCCTTTGCGTGTATGCCTCTTTGACGTGCAGCAGCCTTAACACCACTGTTCATGACCATTGTGGCACACACCCGCATGATGCGTCAGAAAAACAGCCCAGAGATAGCTTCAGTAAAAAGACAAAGAGCCCAAATCCTTGCCCTGAAGCACCCAGAGGATCCACTGCCAGCATCCTGGTGCCACAGACCACAGGACGAGCCCGGATGCGCGCAAGAGGGACTGTTTGGCAGGTGGTTTACCCACAAATGTAATTTCTAGGGAGGAGTCGATTCAGATCATCTGTGTTCGGTTTCACCTTGAGCCGTGCTCGGTGTTTCTGATGGATATTAAACACAGTTTCTCTATTTACTCTTTGCTCAGGTTTTACAGATACTACGCTTTGATGCAACACATGTGGGCTGTATCCCACTGACGACCTGTGCCTGCTTTCTTCTGCGCTGACAGTGAGCGTCTTTAATGGTGACGGTGTTTTGTTTTTTCCTGTCTCCGGGGAGAGATAATGGGGAACGCTCCCCCTCTGAGGCGAACAGGCCAGAAGAGGCTCTGTAAACATGGGTGAATGAAGATTAATCACACACTAGAGATGGTGTTCCCACTTTAATAATCAGTATTGATTACTGTCACCTTACATCTGCACCAACAGCTGCTGCAAGGGGGGGGCCGGTCGCCCAAGGCTGGTCCACCTCGCACTTCCCCTATTAAATCATTGTGTATTCACTGGAGAATAGTGGTGCGAGCATGTGATGCACACCAATAAATATTCTTTATTGTCTATCAAACAATAAAACTACAATATTGCTTTAGCTTTAGTGCTACACAATGCAGACCGACCATAACAGAGGTGCTGGTTGAATCTCACTGGACTCTCTTTTTATCTAAATATACTGCATTTGCACTGTTTCCACACAGGATGCCCCGACCAAAGTGAACATACAGACGTATTTGAAACCGTCCTGATCAGTCACAACATTAAAGCCACCTGCCTGACATCTGGTTACGTCTCCGCTGGGTTGAGATTGGTTCCTGTTTTTTAGGTTTACGTTTCCTCCCATCTACTGTTTGTTCTTATCTCTGAGTGCCACAGTGTCACAGGTGTAGTCACTTCCTGTTTTATTTTGGTAATTGCCTTTCCCTGTGTATCTTTTATATTTTTACTTCCTGCCCTTGTGTCTTCCCACCTTCGCCACTCCTCGATTGTGGGGTCAACCTCATGGGCTCTTTGACCTTGAGCCTTTCCTGAGCATTTCTTTACTTCCTCCCCAGTCTTCCTAATGCTTCCGCTTTATATTCTTGTTTAGTTTCCTGCCAACTCGAACCTTTTGTTCGAAGGTTTGATGTCGTTTACTTGAGTCCTCTCACCACCGCCATGCATGGTCACACCAGATCTGTGTGTTCAATTAGCATGCTCATCATGGGTCCTGACAAAGAGTGCTCAGAACATTCAGAGAAAACCATCTGGGCCCTGTACTGCGAAGCAGGTTCAACATACCCTGGATGTCTTTCCACTATCTGGCTAACCCTAACACCGCCAATTAGGCTAAGGCAATGGGACAACAGGTGAAAATTATGGTGAATAGCTGTATTTTTTTAAGAAAAATGTAACAAGGAAGACTTTACTGATGCTTTTATTGTGATGATATGTGCCTTTATTTAAGTAAAATTCAACATGGAGCCTTTTTTATATTCAGTGATTGATAAAATATTGGGGTGTTGAGCTTGCGTTTTTATGTGGTGCGAGACGTGAACATTTTTTGGTTTCTGAAGCGGGGCATGTCAAATAAAGTTTGAGAACCACTGGGCTAAGTGGTCACATGAACATCGTTATCAGCTTGATAAGCCAACCCAGGGTTTTTCAATCTAGCTGCAAGCACATTCACATGAGCTGGGTGGCGCTAGTAGCATCTGACCAGTCACAAATACAGATAATCTACTGTGATAGAAATATAACATCAGACGGATAAAAAGAGGAAAAACATAATACAGACTGAAATCAGCATAGTTGCTGCAGACAAATCAGCAGCATTATTGTCTGTAACAAGTAAAACACTGTTACAGTGCAATTCAATTCAACTCTGTTTTATTTATATAGCGCCAGTTCACAACAAAAGTCACCTCAAGGCGCTTTACACTGTAAGGTAAAGAATCTACAGTATTAAAAGAAAACCCCAACAATCAGATGATCCCCTATCAGCAAGCACTCGGCAACTGTGGGAAGGAAGAACTCCCTTTTAACAGGAAGAGACCTCTGGCAGAACCTACTTTGAAGCCAGGAAGGAAAGTCAGCAAAAATTCTGAATTTGTGAGTTAAAAGAATATCACAACTGCCATTAAGACACTGGAAAATCTGACATTATTATTATTACATTAAATTAATATTTAGAGGTGCATAAAAGGGTTTTAGTTTTTATTATTTTAGCTGGAGCCCTGGTGATGTTTAATAGTCTGAGATTAAGTAAAGATTAAATATTAAAAAACAATCAAACCATTGGTGAGTTTAGACCTTTATTAGGGGTGTTCAAGCACCCCTAAATATAATCTTAGGACCCCTAAAATAGCAATAGTTGTAATAATAATGCTTTCCATTATTATTTTCTGACATTGTTACAATAAACCTCTGATTTACAACATCGATGACAGTTTTCCAGAGAACTGATTGGTCAGTAGGCAGTGATTTCATACCTGTTGATCTGTAAACTCCAGATTAGGTCTGCAGCATTAGTTATCAATGCGATATACCCCAGGAAGGAGTGAACCACCTTCATAATACAAAATTCCCAGAGTGGACCCCGAAGTTACCTGGACAAACCCAAAACCCGCTTTGCAGTGCAGGCCTCTGAACTGTCTCACACACTGCGGTGCCGTTGCATTGAGTTTTTTGGCCACACAACCACTATCATCACTCACCATCTGCCCAGTTAGCCAGATTTACCTCCCTGTGACTTCATTCAGTTCCCGGAAATGACAATCACATTTAAGAATTACTGTTTTGCCACTCTGGAGGAGATCAAGTGTGCGTTGCAGACGTACGACTGCAAAGGGACAAACAGGACATCCAGAGAGTGACATATGAAAAGCAGAAGCAAAGCGATGCATAGGAGCAGGAAAAGTGAATCGTAAGGGGAAACAGTGGTTTTGGATTTTTTTCCTTCATTTTTTTTGCACTTTATATATGCGTAAACAGGACTGTACTACCTGAAATTAACAAAACAGAACAGCAGTTTATATCTCGTTCTTTATATTTGCATTCAAATTGTATTTATTGGAATATGGGAACTTTTAAAGAAAGCAACTTTCCTGCAGATGTTTTGGGGGGATTGAACGCCTGACAAAAGGCTATTCATCCCCTCTCTGTTTTGGTTGGTATTAATCCCTCCTCCTGCACAAGTTTTGGCTTCCTGAATAAATAATACTTTCTTTTCAGGCAGTCACACGACATGAGCACAGGCTCCAGTTTCCTAGAGGATGGGCAAACAAATCAGAAATGCATGATCTCCCGCGGACTCCCGAGCCTTACTCCACGGCACACCCGAACTGCATTTTCCACGGTCACAGTAACAGCGATAGAAGAGCATGGAGGATAGATAGATAAATAAAAACAACTTCAATAATACCTGACCTCTGACACGAGGCTGTTGTAAAGAGGCTTTGCGCAGACATGGGGCTCGTGGGTAATGAGAATAGAACAGCAGTGGGGTTTCTCTGAATGAGAACACGCAGTGCTGTGACCCCAGGACGGCCTTTCTCCATCTCCAGAGCCTGGGGCACGAAGGCTGGGAGATTGAAAGCCAGTAGGGACTGTGTGATTGGCGTCTGCACTGTGTCAGTCTGAGAACACAGTTGAGCGCATCTGAGATTAAGTGTAACTCAGGAGTTGTAAATGGAATATGTTTCGCTGTAGATAACGGGAATTAGGCAGTAGCCAATTGATTGGTAATGTATGAGCTAAAAACTGAACGCAAGTGTTGCAACTTGGCCACAGCATGAGCCGTGCTTTATTGCACTGGAACGATTACACAGGCATGTTGTCATGTGCACATACTTGGCTGAGGTCCATTAAAACTATTTGAACAGATACACCTCTCTGATAATTATGTGGCAAAACAACAGATCAATAAAAGCATTTATATGGAATAGCTTTTTAAAGTGGAGTTCATTCAAGCATTTCTGTAAACATCAGAGGACAGAGAGCAAGGTGGAAGATGTGATGATTGTTGCTTTGTGTAAACTGTACTGATGATGAACTCCCAGTCCATTCCTTCTGCACTTATTGAACAGACGCCATTATTCTAGTACCGAGGGCACATTGCAGATGCGTTCACAGCAGAGTCAATTAAAAATTCATCTGAATAGATGTGACTTATTCTTCCTGCTGAGAGCACTGATTAAACTATTAAAAGTTACCTTGAACTATTTTAGCGATTTCTTGAAAGCACAAGGCTGTGACAACAATCTTGCAGTTTTGGTGCAATGCACCATGGTGCTTTAGAGTGACCGACTGAGCTGTATAAACTACATGAAAAAATGTATTGAGCCACCTATATGGTACACCTACAGGAGATTTGATGACATCCCGTTCCTAACATGGAGTTGTTGCCCCCTTCGCAGGTGGGAAGGCTTTTTATAAGATTTTGGAGTGTGTCTGTGGGGCCTGACTAGCAATCTCCATTCTAGTTCATCCCAAAGGTGCTGGATGGTGCTGAGGTCAGAGTTCTGTTTGGACCAGTCAAATTCTTCCACACCAAACTCGTCCAACCATGCCTTTATGGACTTTTCTTTGCGCACTGCAACACAGTCATACTGGAACTGAAAAGGGCCTTCCTCAAACTGTTCCCACAAAGTTGGAAGCATAGAATTGTCCAAAATGTCTTGGTAAGCTGAAGCATTAAGAGTTCCCTTCACTGGAACTAAGAGGTCCAGGCCAGCCCCAGAACAAACCTCATACTATCCCTCCTCTATCAGACTTTACAAGTTAGCACAGTGCAGTCAGGCAGGTACTGGTCTCCTACCGTTGGCCAAACCCAGACTCTTCCATCGGACAACCAGATAGAGAAGTGCGATTCCTCACTCCAGAGAACCCATTTCTACTGCTCCAGAGTCCAGTGGCAACATGCTTTCCACCACTCCATCTGATGCTTGGCTTTGTGCTTCATGATGTAAGGCAGCTGCATGGTCATAGAAACCCATGCCGCGAAGTTCCCGGTGCACATTATTATGCTGATGTTTATGCCAGAGGAGGTTTGGAACTCAGCAGAGCATATGGTGACATTAACACACTCTGCACCTCAGCACTTGGCTACCCCCTCTCTATAACTTTACGTGGTCTGCCACTTTGTCGCTGTGGTTCCCAAACCTTTACACTTTGCAATACCACTTACAACTGATCACGGAATATCTAGGAGGGAAGAAATTTCATGGACTGACTTTTTGCAACAGTGGCATCCTATTACAGTACCACACTCATATTGAGAGAGCTCTTTATAACAACCTATTCTTTTACAAATTTGTAAAGGCAGACTGCATGCAGATTGAATGAAACACCTGATTTCAATGATTAAGAGGTGTGGCCCAGATACCCTGGTGTGGTATCTGTATTTCTGGGTCCACTTATGCATATTTTAGGTAATCAGAACTTGTATTATGTGATAATACAACTGCAATTCCTGTCAGTAGGTAATATTTACTGAATCACTGATAGTAGAACGATAGCGAGGTGCGGCCTAACAGTTCTGTCTATATAGTGAAGGTTCCTCTGAGATCAACAAAGCACATAAACTCTCAGTTTACACCTCCTGTGTTTGCCAAATATAAGAGAACCACAAGGTATGATAGAGATAACTGAAAACTCAATAACTTCTGTAATTTTCCTTCTGTTAGTTGTTTTCCTAGCCTCCCAAAAGACTATTTTTTGTTCTAAGCTAGTCAATAGTAACCACCTTTTAGATCCCGCTGTTTGATGAATTACAAGTAAACAAGCTGAGCCGCTGCCACTACTATAAGTGCTGCTCCCTTCTTGTATTTACTGGTCGAGGGTACAAATAATGATGGGTTATGTTGCCTCGCTAAGCCTGCTATTATTCATATCGGAAATGTATCTCTGATTTTAGGTCAGCACTCCTGACAGCACTGGCTTGTCTGCTTGGTTTTCGAGGTGTGAAATGCTAGATGATTGCCGTCAAAGCGGCGATGTGAGAGGAGGGGTTGGGGGACATAATTGTGTGTCTTTTCACTCTGCTTATCTCTGTTAATAATCGTCCCCGTGTGGATGTATGAAAATGTGCTCCTCAAGTGTCAGAAACATCTATCAGCATGTCTAATGGAGGCCCCGGTCAATGAAAAATGCATCAACTGATTCAGATGTGAGGGGGCAAAACATAAGCCTCAGAATTATTTATGGTGGGAGCGACGTGAGAAAGAGGGAGCAAATGGCCATTGTTGCTCATTTTTCACATTTTAAATTATCCACGTCAGCTGTGCGACAGAGAAGTGTAAGTCTTCAGTTCTAATGGCTGGTAACTCAGCTAATTGCACCATGCATAAGCAAGGGGATCACAGCGGTATGGAAGGAAAGAAATGTATATGGGTGAAAATATTCATAGGTGGACCCCAATATAGAACACATACACGGAAGTGACATTTTTGTCTGGGGAGAAGTTAAGTTAAATCTACTTCACCTCATTAAGAATCAAAGTTAGAACTTAATAAACGCATTTGCTGGGGTCAGATTACTGTATGTGCTTAATGCAGACCAAGTGGCCTAGAAGAATGCTAGCTAACGTCCTATTAAGAAGAGGTAGACAAGGCATCCTTTGTATTTTGGTCAGCTTTTGAAATATTCAACTCATCACCACCCTGGTAAAATGTTTCACAACTGAATGAAACATACTGTAGCTATGCTTTGTATGTTGTTTAGATGACCTGTATGACTGAGCTAGCTGGTAAGTACTGCCGCTGTCCTCAGAGTTGGCAAACTGACTGTGTGTGGTTTTTTTGACACACACTCACTTCGTTAGGTATACCTGTTCAGCTACGTAATAACACAATCTAATCTAACCTGATCACGTGGCAGCGATTCAGTGCATTTAGACACGTAGACGTGGCCGAGATGACCTGTCGAGCAATAGAATGGGGAAGAAGGCGACTTAATTAACCACCGCTAGGGTAAACAGAGGAAATATCCCGTGAGCGGCAGTTCTCTGGGAGACAATACCTTGTTGATACCAGAGGTCAGAGGAGACTGGCCAGACTGCTCAGAGCTGATACTGTACAAACCTCAGTTCCAGAAAAGTTGGCATGTGAATGTGAATATAAACAGAGTGGAGTGATTTTCCCATCATTTTCAACCTATATGAAATTGAACACGATGAGGTATTTCATGTTCAAACTGATAAACTATTGTGCTTTTTTTGGACATATACACACATTCTGCATTTGATCCCTGGAAACATGTTCCACGTTCCATGTGGGAACTGGAGACACGCATTGTTGGAGTTTTAATTGTGGATTTCTTGCCTCTTCTTGCTTGATGTATAGTATACATCTCAAGAGTCAAGAGTCTTTGTTGTTGTTTTTTGTGCTTCGTAGTGCGACATAAAGCGTCACACGTTATCAGTGGAAGACAGGTCTGGACTCCAGTCTAGTACCCACCCTCTTTTACTACAGAGCCATGCTGCTCTGTAGTCTTTCACAAAGCAGAGAACCTCACACCATTGTTGCTTGTGAATGTCTGAGCCTTTCAGGAGTGCTCCTTTTACATCCAATCGTGGTGCTGTCACCTGTTACCAAATTACCTACTTATCTGTGGAATGTTCCAGGCATTTTTCAAGTGTTCCACAGTTTTCCCAGTCTTCAGACTGTGTGTATATATCCAAAAAAGGAATAAAAGTCATCAGTTAGTTTGAATATACTACAAATATAATACTTCTTCTTTTTCTTCTTTTGGTTGCTCCCATTAGGGGTCGCCACAGTGGATCATCTGCCTCCATCTCATCCTATTCCTTCCATCTTCTTCCCTCCCAACAATCCTCTGCATGTCCTCCTTCACTACATCTATCAACCTTCTCTGTGGTCTTCCTCTTCTTGATCTTTATCATCCTTTACCCAATATATCCACTATCCTTCCTCTGAACATGTCCAAACCATCTCAGCCTAACCTCTCTGACTTTCCCTCCAAACTTCTCATCCTTCTGTATTAAACTGAATATAAGTAGAAAAGGATAAAATCTCTATATTCTGTTTTTTATTCACAGTTTACACAGCTTCCCAACTTTTTTGGAATTGGGGTTTGTGGGAAGGCAGTGGTAACTCAATAGCCACTCTTTAAAACCAAGGTATGTAGAGGAGCCTCTTTAAACATATAACATCTGAAACTTTGAATTATATGCTTTATTTAACCCCTAATGGGGAAATTGCAAACAAATTGAACCAGCACCACTCAGCAGCCTCTGGTTCCCAACCAGTCACCGACAGACTGAGCCACTGCCTCCCTACACAAGACTACAGAACAGGAAACTGAGGCTACAGTTTATATGGCCTCACCAAAATTAGACAGTTTCTACTGTGACGTTCAGGGTCTGAATTTGGCATAAACAACATAAAATCCTTCACACCTCCATGATTTGCTAGACAGGCTTCTTCTTCTTTTGGTTGTTCCCATTAGGGGTCCCCATAGCAGTTCATTTGCCTCCATCTAACCCTAACCCTTGCATCCTCTTCCCTCTGCATGTCCTCCTTCACTACTTCCATGAACCTTCTCTGGGGTCTTCCTCCTCTCCTCCTGCCTGGCAGCTCCATCTTCAACATCCTTTGTCCAATATATCCACTAGCCCTCCTCTGAACATGTCCAAACCATCTCAGCCTGAGCTGTCCCTCT
>VUQH01079831.1:0-12455 GCA_015106775.1 Etroplus canarensis
GGTTAGAAATATATATATATATATAGATATATATATATATATATATATATATATATATATATATATATATATATATATATATATATATATATATATACACACACACACATACTGTATACTAGTCTTATTGATGTTTTAAACTGCTGTTTTTTTTTCCTTTTTTCCTTTATTTTCTGCAGATCCCACTGAAATTAGGGCCACATTTTCTGACACAGTACTGTTACTGTCTGCCTAAAAGACTAAGACAAGCTTCGCTCCCTGTTGTATGTAGTTGTACTGATTGTTTCACACTAAAGCATGATCTTTTATTCATTCATTTTACACATTTTGAGTTAATAGATGGTATTTGATAAAACAGTGTAGATGAAATAAGTTTTACATCTAATCCAGGACAGAGCCATAAACCTCCACCTCACAGAGAGTCAGCTGCTCCTGTCTTCGTGGGATGACTACAGTAACATAGCGACCATCCATCCCGTTACACTGGAATTCCTGTCCTGAGGTGCTGGAGATTGTAGCACACCTGGCAGATGAAGCAGAAATCAAATGATTAACTTGAGAAGTTCGAGAGATGGTTCACTTCCACCATGTGTCTGCAAAGGTTGTTCAGGCTTCACTTCACATCGAGCAGTGTAGAGCTGCACAAGGAAACAACCTTGAAGGGGATATTGGGCAAAATAAGTAAGATTTTTGTTTTTTTATGGGTGGAGCCACACAAACTTTTCATCATATTTCTTTTCTGGATAGATTTTGTTTGTTTACCTTCTCCACAGGACTAGTATCCTTCAGCTCCTCTGTTCAGGTCCTCTTTTTCTGTTTCTACCTTTAATTGATTCGTACTTTCACATTAACTTAAATATGGTTCATATTTATGATTAGTGTTGTGTCAAACTACTGCTGTACAGCAAAATACAAATATCCCAGCTAAGTTCCAGTTTGCACTTATTTTATATTAGAGTTGTGGTTTTTAGTCTCTGAAATACCTGGGGTTGTTGTTGCCATTGTTGTCAAGGGAATTTCCAATGCGGATCTCAGCTCCATTGAGTTTTTCTGGTTCATAATCAGTGTTGACTATCTTAACAGAAAACACTTTGTGTGTTTTGCGCAGATCAAGTCGCCACCAGGGATTGTTTTCTTGGTTTGTGCGACTGCAGGATGCCCCTTCCCAGTTGCTGTTGGTATTTCCATCTATGGCTTTATATGCAATGCCATGTGTGTCCTGCGATGACTGTGTGGCTTTTCCTTGGAGTGCGAGGTTCTCACCTGCAAAAATAGGGTTGAAGGGTAAATGTTTTTTTATATTCTCACCACAATCAAATCAGCTTTACCAGTCAGTGAGTGGAATGATCTTAAGCAGAGATCTTGCTGATCCTTTAAACTGACATTTTTTGGAAGTGCAATATTACAGCCCTAATTCCAAAAAGGTTGGGACGCTGTGTAAAATATGAATAAAATACAATGCATTGATTTGCAAATCTCATAAGCCAACATTCACAAAAGAACATAGAAAACATATCAAATGTCAAAACATTTTGGCAGCAACACGTCCTAAAAAAGTTGGGACAGGGGCAACAAAAGGCTGGACAAGTAAGTGGTACCAAAAAGAAACAGATGGAGGGACATGTTGCAACTGATTAAGTCACTTGACTACAGGCCAGTAATGTGATTGGGTATAAAAAGAGCACCTTAGAGAGGCAGAGTTTCAGCAATCTGCCAGAAACTACATCCTGCTCCTCAGTGTATAACTACAAAGACTTTGAATATTCCATCATCTACAGTACATAATATCAACAGATTCCAAGAATCTGGAGACATCTCTGTGTGCAAGGGACACGGCCAAAAAAACAATATTGGATGCTGCTTATCTTCGGGCTCTCAGAAGAAACTGCGTTGTAAATAAGTATGATTCTGTCATGGAAATCACTGCATGGGCTCAGGAACACTTCCAAAAATCATTGTCTGTGAACACAGTTGGCCATGCCATCCACAAATGCAGGTTAAAGCTCTATCATGCAAAGAAGAAGCCATATCATATCTCTTAGCTCTCAAATTTATATCTACTGCATTTCACATTTATATTTTATATTTAACTGCATCTGTAACAAACTGCCATTTCCCCCTGGGATTGATAAAGTATTCTGATTCTGATATGTGAATGTGATTCAGAAACGCTGCTATCGTCTCTGGGCAAAAGTCATTTAAAATGCACTGAGGCAAACTGTTCTGTGGCCAAACAAATCAAAATTTGACATTTTTTTTTGGAAATCATGGATGCCGTGTCATCCAGACGTAGAGGAGAGGGATCATCCAACTTATCGGCGCTTAGTTCAAAAGCCTGCATCTCTGATGGTATGGGGGGTGCATTAGTGCCCATGGTACTGGCAACTTGAACATTTGTAAAGGCACCATCAGTGCTGAAAGGTTTTAGAGCAATGTATGCTTCACTCCAGTTGATGTCATTTTTCAAGGAAGGCCTTGTACATTTTCAGCGACAATTCTAAACCATGCACTGCAGCTATCACAACAGCACGGCTTCATATTAGAAGAGCCCAGGTGTTGGACTGGCCTGCCTGCAGTCCAGACCTTTCACTAGTTGAAAACATTTGCTGCATTATGAAATGCAAAACGACAAAGAAGATCCAGGACTGTTGAGCAACTGGAATCCCATATCAGACAAGAATGGGACAACGTTCCTCTCCCAGAGGTCCTGCAACTGGTCTCCTCAGTTCCCAGATGTTTACAGACTGTTGTTAAAAGAAGAGGGGATGCTACACAGTGAATATCATGGACCTGTCCCAACTTTTTTGAGATGTTTTGCTGTCACTGAATTTAAGATGAGCCAATATTTTTCATGAACTGTTAAGATGTCTCACTTTCATCATTTGATATGTTTTCTATGTTATTTTGTGAATAAAATATTGGTTAATGAGGTTTGTAAATCATTGCATTTCATTTTTATTTCTACTTTAAACAGCATCCCAACCTTTTTGGAATTGGGGTTGTACTTAAATTGTGAGAAATACAGTATGTCAAATTTATAAACTGTACTATAATGTTTTTGAAGATTTTCCTCAATGCAACAGGAGTTAAGCTCTATGGAAAGCATTAATTTGTTAGCCACTGTTTTGCCTCAGGTTACAGTGTGTTTTCCATTTCTTTATTTCAGCCAGGTATTTTTCTGACTCTTCTGACTTACCGTCCCCCCCTTTTCTGTGTTGTAGAGATTCAGGGAAATGAGCTGCCCAACACAGTGCATTTGGGTGAACTTGTAGCTTTTCAAAAAACAAACATGGATTTTGGATGAATATCCAGTGTGACCTTTTTGGGATGACTAGTTCAAAGAACAAATGATTCTGGATTGAACTTCATGCAGTTAGTTCTGTGGTTTAGTTTCTGTTTACAGATTTCATCTGACTGAAAAGCAAATGTTTGTTCTGGAAGCTACCAAGGATTTCCGTGTTCCACTATATGCATAGTTTTGGTCTCATGTCCGATAATCTTTACAATAGTGTAGACAGTGCAAAGTTACCAAGGCCACTTTAGTCCACTCTGTCCTAAGTTTAAATTTACTAGTATTATATAAAGTTTTTGGACAGTGACATATTTGTAGTCATTTTTACTTGTGCCCACACTACCACAGTGGATTTTAAATCAAGCAATCAAGAGCTGAATAAAGTGAAGACATTCAGCTTTAAATCAAGGGGTTTAACAAAAGTATTGCATTAACCTTTTAGGAATTTCAAGAAAAATGAGAAATTGAGCAGATAAAAGACCTAGAGTTGATGTCATGTGTTTAACTTTCATTTGATATCTTTTCACTGAAACTCTCAATATGGGGTCCAGGGAGATGTTGATGAAGTGAAGGAGGCCATCATCATTGTCCAAATGCTTGTGGCCCTAACTCTAACTGCATGCAAATTGAACGGCTCAGACTCTCACCAGTTGGAGCACGATACCCATAGACCTCCACCTCACAGAGTGTAAGAGTCCTATCTGGACCAGGTATGAGCACAGTCACGTAACGTCCCTCCACACGATTGCTCAGAGTTATAATGTGTGAGACCCCGGCAGGTATTGAAGAAATTACAGCAACCCTAAAAGAGCGAAAGCAACAGAAAAGGTATGTTGACTTGACATGAAGGTTAGAGTTTTTAAATTGACTGAAATCAAGGACAGAATTTACATGACTCTCATATCTTTTGCTGTAGCTTGGAGTCTCTCTTTTGGGATAAATGTGGGGATGAACACTGAATACAGCAGAAAGTAAAACTGTCAGTTAAATGGACCAGCCCTTATATACTCTGAGCACTCAAAGCACTTTTTGCTTTGAGCCTCATTCACACTGTACTTTATTTTATGCCTTTAAGCACCTTTAACTGTAACACACACACATTCACACTTTGATGGATGCATCAGAAGCAATTTAGCATTAGTGTTTTGACCAGGGACACTTCAGGATGTGGGCTGGAGCAGCTAGTGATCGAACCACCAACCTTCAGGTCAGAAGTCGAACCACTCTACCTCCTTAGCAACAGCTGTCACCAGTTGAACTTCTCTGGTGAAAAATGAATTTTTCCACACTTACACTTGTTAACATTAACTCACACTGGGTTTGCAGCACCGTTACTTTGTAAGCTGTTGCCGACATGAACCTCTGCCCCACTGATCCTCTCGTCACAGCAGTCTCCTCGGTTGGTGATTACAATGGAGGTTACTACATAGGACTCCAGCAGGTCAACTCTCCACCAGGGGTTTGTCTCTGCTACAGTGTGGGTGCACGAGCCATAGTCAAAATTAGATTCACGGTTTCCATCAATAGCATTGTATGCATCCCCAAAGACATGACTGTAGCGATGTGACTGAGTTGCTTTTCCACGCAAAGCCACATTTTCTGTGAAAGAAGCGAACACATTTTTTCATAACCTTGGTGTGTGCTCATTCTACAATTATTAGTTTGATTTGAATGTTGAGTTTTAGGGATGAGTCTTGTAGCCAGCTGATGTATCGCTTTTCCAGACTGAAGTATCTTGTGAACTCCTGAATATTGAGTTTGATCATTGCTTGACTTTCATGCATTATCATGAAGACATTACCATTTTTGTCCTAAGTGTTGGATGGATTACCATGAATGTGGCACAATAGCTAGTTCTCATTAACTTTGGTGATTCTTCCCATTTGTTTTTGTGCTCTTTTTTTTATTGAATTCAATTACTGTTGGATCACCATCACATCTGCTTCAGAATTAAGCGTAATCATTTTGTTTTCTTTCTAATGACTGAAATGGTGGCAGCATGGAAGTGCGGTGGTAAGCACAGTTACTTCTCCTATTTGTAACATTTAATTATATCAGATTATTGGTAGTACTTTTTGTGCATGCTGCCAGAAATAATAAATTAAACCAGATTTTCTTTTATTTTTTATTTATTTATTTATTTGTTTAATATTTGGAGACAGCAATTAATAAAGTCACCAGATATGCAGCTGTTTCTGGTGATCTTTCATAGTTAACACTGACATGCAGATATTCGTACATCATACTTACGGTAAGTGGAAGCTGAGTACATGTGCATGAAGAGCAGCAGCAAAAGAACCACTTCACTGACTCTCATAATTCTGGTTGATGCAGACAAGCTAGAAAAACTAAACCTGATAATGTAGGTTTTACAATTTCCAAATTCTTTGCTGAAAAATATGAATAGGAAAAAATATCTTTTTGAGTGTTTTTTTTAAAATATTAAATTCCATGAACACAAGCACAGGCAAGCCCAGCTCAGAAAAATAATTCCTCACCACGGTGGATTCTTGAAATTAGTAAAATGAGAGACTTAACAAACTAAATCCTTACCCTGAATCCTGGTCAGAACAAATGATTTGTTCAGAGTGTTTGGTGACTCAACTCTCAGCCTACAGGTCTATAACTATCAGTTGCTTTAAATACGTTACTGATGATGGACATTATCCAATCATGCCACATCATGGAGTTTGCTCTCATGTTTACCTACTAAGTTCAGTGGTGCCCTTTGGACAGACCACTGCAACTTTTCTGTTATTCACATTCTGATCTAACATTGTTATTCGTCTGGGACTTAAGTCAGTTACATTTATTATGCTTTTGAGTCATTTCTGTGCACCTACGACATGCCTTTCCTTTTAATAACACTTTTTAATAGTTTTGGAACTGAGGATATTAATTGTTGCAGTTTTGCAAATGGAAATGTCCACTCTTGCTTGATATAACATTTCTGCTGCTCAACAGTCTGTGGTCACTGTTATCTAATTCTCCTCTTCTTGATGTGCCATACATTTTGAATAGGTGATAGAGCTGGACTGGCAGCAGGTAGGCAGAGCACACACACTCTAAGTCTATGAACCCACACTGTTGCAGCCCGTGCAGAATGTGGTCTGGCATTGTAATCTGATTGAGTGTGTTAGTGTGACTGTGAGTTTACCTCTGCTAAGTTTCAGGAGTGGGTGTGGCATAGGAGGACTCTGGTATGTGCACCTGCTTCACATCAATACTCACCACTCTGTACCACTCTTCGCCAGATTGTTAGCTACAGCAACAGACTGGACTTGAAGGAGGCAATCTTTCTGGACTCTTTATCCACCTGCATGTTCTGGGTCACAGTGAATACCTTACCGTGTCATTAAACACTCTTGAACTTTTTATCTATGTTCTGCCTATTCAGTCACTCAAGTGTATCGTGACTTTTGTGCCCTACAACAGCCTGTAATCAGAATATAATAATAATAGCACAAACTAACTTGCTTCATACTGTCGACATGTGACCACTAAAAGCATAACCCTGAAAAGCCCCACTTTCTTCGTGAATACTGACCTGGTCAGATACCACTTGACATGACCAGATATCACTTTTTACGTGGGACTGCACAATATTTTTATCCCTGGTTCGAATTTCCCACATCTTGAGACGATGTCCCACATTTTGACTGGCTCTGCAGAACATGCACTCTTCTAAATTTTGTCCTTTACACTATCCATGAGAAGAACACGGGGAAGGCTTATCTTATTGTCAAGTGAATGTTACCCAGTCTAATGTTAAGTCAGTCAGATAAAGTTACAAGTTGCCAAAAAGTCAAAACTTTTGCAGCTTTTGATGAATATGATTCCATGTAGAAAATGAAGCAGCATTATATACTCAGAAATATCTCTCTTTTACATTGAATTTTGCACAAGGAAAAATATGGCATGAAGAGTGTGTCATTATTGGCTAAAAATTGCTAAACTGGTCAGATATGGTTCAAAAAAGGTATGCTAATCTATGGATGCTTCCCCCAAAGATGGTTATCAGACAAAAGAGTAGCTGAACATAGTGAAATAAAAGAAAATACATGAGTATATAAAGACTACCTCTCATCAGAAAAACAATGTTTGCCAAACAATGAGTTTATTGGAGTCTAGATCCCATGGTCAGTTTATTTTTATTTATTTATTTTTTAAATGCACATTGGATGATTAAGAACAGCTGTATGCAGCAGGGAAGTTGATTCCATAATATTCCCGAAACTTATGTTCCGATTTTAGCTGCGACACTAGCGGATGGGAATGGCAGCAGTCAAAACATGGTGTCACCATGAAAGTATATGATCTTATGATCAGTTTTGTTTGTTTGTTTGTTTTCAGATTGGATGAATAGTCACTGAGATATGGCTAAAAATGTAAAAATAAATAAATAAAAATACAGATAATTCCACCTGGTGGCACATCAGCATTTTCCAAATAGTTGAAAATCTAATCAGCTCTAGATCTCACGGAGAACTATTAGCGGCCACAGTTCAAAATTCTGCATCACATAGGTTTTGCACTATTGTAATGACACTAAGGATTCAGCGGCGCTGATGATTCCATAATATCCCCACTTTTCGAGGATATCATAAAACACAAGTTGAACAAAATGCATCTGACACAACTATCCTGTGCCAACAATTGAACAGATCTTCACAGCTAACAGCAACAGTACATTCTAAACATGATAATACAAAAGTAATTTGTTGCAAGATTTTAAATTTTGGCACAATGATAAGACCTCCATGACATCTGAAACTGATTTGATTTGGAAATATGGATTTGGCCATTGTCTTTGTGACTATTCATCTGATCTGCTTGAAACAAAAACCAGATTAACTGTGGGATCATACACTTCATGGGGGCATCATGTCATGTTTGCCACCATTGCCGTCTGCTGTTGCCAAAGCTAGGATGACCAGATCTCAACCCACCAATAGTGGGATGAGGAGAATATTTGTGTGGGACACAACATGCAATGTATGTCTCATGTAAGTATCATATGTAGCAGGCTTTTATAAATAGCACATAATAGAATACACAGGTTCAAGTTTACTGTTCTTATGCAACAATCTGATTACATTCATTATCTTTCTATCATAAAGAAAGACTAAATAAAAGTGAGGATGAGCACAGGATTATTTATCCAAAGAAGGAAATAATAGGTATAGATCAAAGTATATTCCTAGACATTTACAATTGTTCTTATGTACTCTGTTCATTCTTAAATTTAACAAAATTGCACTCTGGTTCCTGCTCTACTTTAGATCACTCTTCCTTTATTTCTTAGGGAAGAGATATGAACACATGGCATTATTGTGCATTCAAAACACCATAATATTTAAGTTATTTGAATGTTTCTCATGGAACAATATGCTAAATTACAACAATGTAGCCAAAAGTCATTATTCACCTAAATTCCTTCAATCCATCCTCCCAACATCCAATCCAAAATTTAATAAAACATTAAACTAGATAAATCAAACCATAATACAATAGATTAATAAAAGGCAACAAAGCTTCAAGCAACTCTTGTCAGTTTTTTCCATCACTGCAACAACTGCAAGCCAGCCCACACAGGCTGTGCACTTCAGGCACTCTGGAAATCAGCTGCCAAAAGCTACTGTATGACTTCTGCTTTTCTACATGCTTCTGAAATCTCTGAATCTGAAAAAAATGTCCGCTGCCAGTTTTTTACAGCATTCTGTTGACTGGGTGCAGTGCACAAAGTGGTAACCGGCTTTAGCCACCATAACAATATCCGTCTTTGTTCTAAAGTTGAAATGCATCCATATAATGGCACATTGGCACACACGTTGGATATTAGGATGAAGAATTTCTTGATGCCTACCACTGTTTTAGAAATTAGAAGCAACTGAATTTGAATTTTTCTCTTAAGTAGGCTAAAACAATCAGAAATTGGCTCTAACAAGTTTAATTTATCAGTAACAATCTTAATTCAACCATAAAGATCTAAATTTAGCAATGAAACAACAGTTTACTGTAAAGGTACCTGAATTATTAATTTATAGGTGACTTCATACATAATTTTAAAGTATGACATCACATATAAAACACACTAAAAATGTATAAATACAAACACTGAAAACCAAAGAAGGTTTTGCATGATGGCTATCCATTTGGTTGCTTTTCTGCACATGAAATCATGCATGGAATTCATGTAACTTTAAAGTAAACTGTTACCAAAAAAAATAAAAACAAATTACATCACAAATAAACATCACAAAATTCAACATTACTGGTTTGTGTGTTTTTTTTAAGCTGTCAGAGTCAGTAGCATATCTAGTTTTCAGCAACACATTTAGGGATGACCCTTCACCTTCAAGGAAAGCATTGCCAAGAGGTATGGCTTTCTGCGTGTTCAGCAAAAAAAAAACCTCATGTGTTTCACTGACTTGGTGGAAATACCAGTTTGTCTCCCTCTTCTCCATTCCATTCATCCTCATGGTGCTAAGCTGTTGAACTTGATACTTCCTGTAGGCATTTATAGAAGAAAAACTTCTTTTCATATGTAACAGCAGCTAAACTTGTCAGATCAGTGTGATGGAGTAAAATGTAAAATATTTTTTCTGATATGCAGTAGGGTCCAAAAGTCTGAGACCAACAGTGAAAATGCCTTATCTTTTCGCTTCATTTTGGAACTTATTACACAATAACATCATAATAATACATAATGATATTACACCGATAATATCAGCTTCATGTATTGTTTGCAAAGTTAAATGTGGAAACTGTATGTGAATTTTTTGTTTTAATGACAGCAGTGGTTTAGCTGCATGGATGCTACCTGTTTGTTTAAAGCAGATACCCTGTTTTATCCCAGAGTGATGTGACATTGCTTCACTTCATGATTTCAGGAATGTTTGACCCCAAATCCCCATGAATGTTCAGTGGGGTTGAAGTGAGGTGAATGTGGTGCAAATTCCAGGATAATCTGCACCTTTTTAAAAAAATCTTTTGTCCTCAAAAGTGTAAGGTGGGTTTAGGCTCATTATCCTGGAGCAGAATGAAATCTTCTTCACAAAGAAGCAAATCCGAAGGTGGAGCATGTCTCTTAACAATGGAGAGCTGCTGCTCCTTCATCAGGGTCCAGATTCAGAGTAGCAAAATTCCCTTTTAAATATTTCCCCAACCATGTTTGATTGAGGGTTTGGTTAGCTGTGGTTTTATTCTTGTTCTCTTGTTGGTCTCGTCACATACACTCATCATGCTTCATTAACAAATGAGCCACCCACTGTGAAATGCTGGCATGTCTGAAGCCACCCCAAGAATTTGGCCGATTGGTCTACTCATCCTCAGAGATTCTTACTAAGACAGGACTTTTGCATCTTCTAATGAACAAATATTCTGGTCTGTGAAAACTTTTGATCTCCATTAGTCGTCCTTGGATACAACCGAGCAGGGGTGTTGTCAGGTTTTTTAAAAATGGGGTGATGCAGGAGGTGAGGGATGGCAAGAATAAGGCAGAGGGAGGCACAGGAAATCATGACATTTAAACAGAAATGGAATAAGTGTAGTAAATGACATTGGACATGATTTTCAGTGTCATTGGGCAACCCTGTCTTATTACAAATTCATTATTTAAAAAGTGGCTCTGCACGAGAGTTTAAACGTCATTTTGTGTTGGATAATTGTTTTGCAAAAAGTATTTAGACTTTTTACTTAGGTAAAATGGATCAGAATCAGAACTGTAATACTTTATTAATCCCTGGTGGAATCTGCAGTTTTGTTACAGATGCTCAGCTATCTATAAAAAAAAATCAATCTGAAAGGCAGAAAAACGAAGATTAAATATATAAACATAAATGCGTGAAGTTCAAATTTACTTTTAATTTACTTAACTAACTTAATAGTGAAGAAGTTGTATAATAAAAATATTAAAAGTGCCTAAACATAAGAATTATGTAGAACTGCATTTTTCACTCATATTCATTATTTTTCTTGATCATAATTAATTCAGTAACATGTGTATCACTTTAATCAGAATCAGAATACTTTATTAACCCCAGGGGGGAAATTGCATATAATGTTGCTGTTGCTGTTTTGATTTCAGTCACTTATAAATGGCTGGGTAGATTTATGCACAATTAAATTAATGTGCAAAATAATAAGTAACTAAAATTTACATTACAATATTTTCATCCAAAATACACTAGAAGCAAAAAGTAGAATAGCACAGAAATATGTAAAGTACATTAAAGCTGTAATTTAGAAAAGTACTTGCTTGCATGTATTAATCATGTATCAGTCATATTTCAAGGGTAGCAAGTGACATCTAATGCCTTCTGGGTATGCTCCTGCAACTCAAAGAAATCTGACTCTTAATACAGGGGTGATTCTAAGACCAGAACAAAGGGGGGTTCAGCCCCAAGTCAGAACGTTGTACATACATTGCCTTCCAATCAAAACATAAATAAGATAATAGTACTTCATGAATTACTTTTAGTGTTCTGGTAAAATAAATAACTACCTCTGCTCTGCAACCACTGAAGGTATTCCCCCAAAGAGGCCCTAATGTCTTCACGAAAGTTGACCTGACCCAACACCATTTGATGTGATTTGAAGCTAAATGCCATGGTAACCAGCAGTGAAGTTGATCCCATAATATCACAGAATTTTTTTTTTAACAGTTTCAGCCATGGCAACAGCAGACAGCAATGTTACCAAGAAAGGATCCCATGATCAGCTTGGTTTTTGTTTCATACAGCTCAGATAAATAAGAGAGATATGGCGTCCTGCTTACATTTGATCAATTATGTCAGAGGCACCAAATTTCGAAGAAGCATTTCTTCAAATATTTGCAGTTAAGGAGTTATATTTCTTCAAAACACAAACAGATAATGTGTATACCATCTTTATCTAAATTAGAGGAAATGACATTTACTAACTTAGAAGGGAAAGGTCAAATATCTAAATACTACAATATGTTAGTAGCACATAGCACAGAACCTACACTAGATAGGTTAGATGCCTGGAGAAGGGATATACAGGAAAATATTGATGAGTCAGATTGGAGGGATGCTTGTTTAAAAGCACAAAAACAAACAATAAACACAAGATTTCAATTACTTCAATATAAGTGGTTGATGAGAATGTATATAACACCTGCCAAGCTCCATCGTATGTC
>VUQH01079832.1:0-22391 GCA_015106775.1 Etroplus canarensis
TGGAGGTGGCAGGTCTCTGTGCAGTAGTTAAAGTCTGTGGTGTAGAGGGTGAAGAGAAAGGGAGAGATAACAGTCCCCTGTGGAGCTCCAGTGTTACTGACCATACTGTCTGACACACAGTGCTGCAGACGAACATACTGTGGTCTGTCAGTCAGGTAGTCAATGATCCAGGCCACAAGGGGGGCATCCACCCCCATTATTGTCAGTTTCTCACCTAGTAAAGCTGGCTTGATGGTGTGGAATGCACTGAAGAAGTCAAAGAGCATGACTCTCACAGTGTTGAGTGGTTTATCCAGGTGAGTATAGACTCTGCTGAGCAGATAGGTGATGGCGTTCTCAGCTCCAATTTGGGACTGGTAGGCAAACTGGAGTGGGTCTGTTTGGTGGCTGACCACTGTTTGAAGCTGACTAAGGATGAGTCTCTCTAATTCAGTCACTTATTCCCAGCACAGCAGCTTTTAGTTACTGAGGACACAACCGAAGGCAGAGGGACCCACAAACAAGCAGCACCTAAACTAAAGGCCTGACGGAGCATCTCAAAGGAGGAAACACAGGATTTGGTAATATCCATGGGTTTTTTCACTTCATCATCACTATTGACTGTTGAGGATTTAAGTATTAAAAACAATCAAATTTACTTCTGAGCCTCTGAAAATGGGGGATTTTGTACAAAAATGGCTGTAATACAGTTAATGCGAATTCTTTTTGTAAAACCCCTTGAAATAAAGCCGAAGGTCTAAACTCCAGGTACGTCTTGATTATTTGATTTAAAATTCACTTTAGCGTTATACAGACTCAAAATTACAACAAAAAAAGATGTCATTTTCCAAATACTTATGGATTTCACTGTACATTCTCGAATGTTATAATATATTGACACGGAAGAAATCACACTGAAAGATGAACCTGATATCAAAATCCAGGAAAAGGAGATCTTTTATGTGCTGTGACTTGTTTTGACCAACCACCTATCCCACATTGTGGCATGTCCTGAAAAATTGTATCCAAAATGCATTTTTGTTTTGGTTTTTTCTGTTGTTAGAGCATTAAATTGGAGCAGTTTGCTTTTGAAACTCTATCACATGATACTGATGTTCAAAGTTGATTTTATGGAGAAAAAAATCATGATGAACAGAAACTAGATTTTGGTTTCATACTGCAGGTTCAAGTCAGTTTTAAGCCCTGAAAATTTCATGCACCTATTTCCTGTATTTATGAAGTTATGTGGGTTCAAAAATGCTGGAAAAAAATAACACGACTAAAATCCAAACCATATGTACTTCAAGGTCCTGTAACACATTTTTCATGCTCTGAAGGTAAAATTATTTAAAAACACTAAATTTCTTCTGGATATTTTAAAAATCTCTGATTCTCATGGGTCAGGATTTCACATGGAATTACCCTCTTTTGTGCTTACGCTTGTTCCTACTTTCACCACAAGAGGGCAGTGGTGGCACTTCTTGTACACAACACATTCTACAGTCTCCACAACCGAGTGCAAATGAGGCCAAAGGAAGTATCCCATCAGATAATCTCGGAGTCTGTGTTGCTATAACTGGACGCTACCAACTTTGTTTAGTGACAACAAAATGGCATGCAAAATTATGCCAACTATGTGAGAACCAAAGGAAAAAAAACAGGTTCCTTGTTTAATCAGATGGTGCTTGACATGAGCCTAAACCTTTCCTGTGTCATCAGCAGATGAAATACACATGTATCTGAACACATGGCAGTAAAGTCAAGGCTGATCTGGTTGTTCAAAGAATTTTAGTCGAATTGTTGCCTCCTTGCTTATACAACAAAGCAAAGCATGCAATGGGGTAAAATGCTTCTTTTTGTAGTATTGTGTTTTTCTTTATTCTGAAGATCAAAATGCTATAACAGTATTAGGCTCTGGTGATAACTGCCAAACGTCAGCAAAGATTACCTCTAAGAGGCTGCTGTTATTTTGATGAAAAAATGGCAATGTTTTATCTGCATCTTGATTAAGACATGAACAGAAATACAAACAGAGATGGACAGTAATAGAATGTGTAACCTTTTTTTCATTTTAGCAAGTTTATGATAGAAAAATATTTTAAAGTACCTTTAACTGTTTAACCAGCTATCAAACTTTATTTACTGTTATCACCAGTAAATTTTACTGAACTTGCATATGAGAAACAGCTTTAAATTACTTTTAAAAGACTGACCACACTACTCCAGTCAAAAAGTAATGTCAGTGTGTAAAGCACATAAGGGTGTCCCATGTACTAAATGTCTTTAAATGGATCATTATAATTCCAACAACAGTGCACATTTTGAGCTATTGTTGTTAAACAGTTTGCTGTCTGTATGCTTTAACATGCCACTTTTCCTGCTTTTTCTTGCCCCCATATCTCCCACTTTAAATGTTTTTTTTGTACTCAGTTTTGAATAAACTACCCTTTAACACTTTTGTGTCCTACTAACAGTGAGCAAGACCATACTTATTTGAACTAATAATGATGTGAGCAGCATGGTGATGCAGTGGTTAGCAGAGTCGCCTCACAACAAGAAAGTTGGGGTTTGAATCCACCAGCTGGCACACTTGGGCCCCTCTGTGTGGAACCTGCATGTTCTCCCTGGGTCCACTGGCTTGACACGCGAAAGGGCAAGGCTAATTTGCAATTCTAAATTGACCATAGGTGTGAATGGTTGTCTGTCTCTCTGTGTTGCCCCTGTGATGGACTGGTGGATGGATCATTAATGTAACATTTCAACACAAACTGCTTACGCTTAACCTTGATTCTCACAACAAATGAGGGTACTTCTGTAACCGGTGGAGACTTCTGTGTTGTGTTTCAAAGGAGACCGCAACACTGGATTGTTTCACTGCTCTGCTCTTTAATTCTACCAAGGCTGGCAAAGATAACAGAAGACAAAAATTCCCATAAACTTTACAGCCCGCTCCAGATCCTATAGAAAATAAAAATACAATATACAAAGTTGACTCAAAACACTGTGCACATAAGCTAGCTCAAATCAGTGGACACTCACCTCTCCCACAGGGATTCATTCAAAAGGGGAGAGGGGAAGGGGCAAAAAGAATATATACAAATAACCAACGAAGAAGAAAACCAGGAAGGAGGGTCTACAGCCAACAACACAGTGCATAATGGAACAAGGAGTTTCTCTCAGGCTGGTACAGAACTGTTAAATGCCAGGTAATTTTGTGTAATTATATCAACAATAATACTGAGGTGTATTTTGACCCTGTTACACCTCCACCCAACATATGTATTCAAGTCATAAAACAGCTTGGGAATTCACTATTTGCACTATTAAGTTCCAAAGTGTCTGCTGAGTGCCAAACCAAGAAATATTATCTCCCAGTAAATCACATATTTTGGTCTATGTATCTATCTATGTATCTATCTATCTGTAAATAGAGCATTTTGGACCACAATACATGGATTGTGGACTAGAAGCTGGAGAGGTGTCGGTTCACCCCCTGAGCACTGCCGAGGTGCCCTTGAGCAAGGCACTGAACCCCCTACATTGCTCCCCTGGCGCCCTTCAGGGGCTGCCTTCTCACTCTGATCACCTCTCCAACAATGCATGCACTCTGGTTCTGTCTGTGCATGCGTGTGCATTCAGACCTGCATGTGGAATTGTGTACATTAACAACGGAGTGTAGAACGTGGAATTTCCCCACTTGTAGGGACTACTAAAGGTTGTCTTTCTTTCTTTCCTTTCTACAATGCCAAACTGTTCCTTTAAGGAGGTGTGTCTATAACTTGGAGGTTTATCAATAAACAAATGGGAAGTTAATACAGGTAATCATAAGGAATGAAGGTGTGTCGAGGCTGATTGCAAACAGTAATACATATGTGGATCTGAACTCCACACTCAGTAAGAAACTGGAGGAGATGGGGGGGTGGGGGTGTCACCTCCTGTGCACATGATCCCTGGCTACGCCCCTGAGTCTCAGCGGCAGTCATATCACCGAGATGTGAGAGGGGATGATGAGAGCACAAAGGGAGCAGGGAAGAGAAAAGACAGGGAAGGAGGAGGTCTGCATAAACCCCGCCTCCGGTCTCGGATCCTCTCGCATTCCTTCTTCACAGCCCCTCACGCTGCGGACAGAGAAAGAAAGGGAAGGAAGAAACAAGCAGGCCACACGAAGAAGAAGAAGAGGGGGAGCCGCGAAACGACCATGGCAATATCCAGAACGTCTCAGCTTGAGATAGAGTCCGACCCCAGCGCACTTCCACCACCGTCGACCCCGGCTCGGAGCATGCAGTCGCACAATAGACAGAGTCCTGATGAATGAGGAGCTTTACCTGGGCCGCGGACAAAATGAGGGTCATCTTCATCCAGAACGCCGGTTTCGTCGCAGCTTTCTCGCCTTTCTCGTGATGTTGGCAGTGTTTAGGACGACAGATGACGTGAACGAGCCAGAGCTCCAGCACAGCTAGATCATGCAAGCAAAGTGAGGAGTAAGGAGACCACAGCAGTTTATTTAGGCTTCTTTTTTCTTCTTCTTTTAATGGGATGGAGCGCTTGCACACATTATAGTCAGTATAGCATCTCTGAATCGAAAGTGCGTCCAGCTTCCGGCATGCAGCCTGCTGCCGAAATCTGAACAGTATAGACTATAATTGATTACAATATTGGCCCCAGAATTAATTTTTATCCAATGATAGAGCATGTATCAGGTTACTATGGAGCGATCCTTGTAGACTTCTGCGCTCCTGTGGTAATCCTTCAGTAGACAGATTGCATAGAGATTATAATATGAACAGGTAGAAGGGGAAATCAATCTGATCAGCGCTTATTGATCAGCTGAGACAATCTGGAAATGTCAGTCTCCACGTGTGATAACATGACTGGCGTCATTCCTTGTAATTTATTTATTTATTATTACTATTAATAGGCCTATAAGTATTATATTATCAATTTATTTTTTAAGTAGGTAGTTTGTAATATTTAACAGTGGGAGGGCTGTTTGAACACTTCCCTAGTGAGATGGAAACCTCTTATTTATCGTCCTACCGGGGGGCCGCTCGTCCCGAGGCCCACACGGGCCAGAGCTCCGCGGGAAAACCGGCGGGGGGCGACCCCTGCGCGGCGCCGCCGGCTCCAGCTCCACCTCCCGGCGGCTCACCTGACGAGGCCCCGGCGAGCGGCGACGGACGGAGAAGCTCGGGCGTGAAGAAGCACCACCACAAGCACAACCTGAAGCATCGCTACGAGCTGCTGGAGACGCTGGGGAGAGGCACCTACGGCAAAGTGAAGAAGGCCATCGAGCGGCACTCCGGCAGAGAGGTGAGCCCGAAACGAGCAGCTGCAAACATCTGTCAGGCCGCTTTAGTAAACGCGCGCTCGCGCGCACGCTTCCGTGACGCGCTCTAGTAGCCGCCATAAGCAGCGCTGGTCCTATAAATGAAGCGGTTTCGTTGGCTACCAGAGGCGTGTGCGCGTCCCTCCCCCGCTGGGAATTCCCCCCCCCGCCTCGCCATGCCGTAAAAGGCCGGCGGGGGCCTGGGAGCTGCGCCGCACACGCGTCGTCCTGAGCGAGACCTCACGACCGGATGCTGGAGCACACATCCTGCTGCTGACAGACTGTGTGACCCCACAAGCATCACGAAAAGCAGCTTCAAGTTCCCCCTGCCAGGCTCCTATCCAAGACACATCACCTTTAGGGAGGAACTGAGACCATCTAAATGTATAAAGTAGCAGGCTGCCTTGACAACCTGCTTCTGTAGTCCTGCTTAGTGCTGTTTGGACACACCAAATGCTGATTTGATTTTGTTCTTTACTGTTTATGAAAGTTCCTGTGCAACTGGTGACTGAAACTATCCTCTTTTTTTCTCATCACCTTTCCATTTAATTTTGCACAGTACTGCAGACATTTTCCTTTTTTTTTTAGTTTTACTGTTTGGAATGTTCTGCATGGGTCAGGCTTCCACTTTGTGATTAACTGTATTTGTCATAGTAAACCCACCATCTGCTGTTATGTCCTCTCCAAATATTTCCACGTGTGGTAAATATGACTCAAGTGCCCATTCTGGCAGGGCATGAGGAACTTTCCATGAAACTTAGTACAGGTCAACAATGTCCCCCTGTGGTCTCAAAGCTCCTGGCAAACTCACATTTAACAGGGGAGGAGGAGAAACCCTCTGGTAGGACATTCTCTTCTGACCTTTCCCACTTGCCAACTTCTCATTTCTTAAGTTTGGTTTTTCATTGTTATTGCCATGGTAGCAAGTCTTAAGGTGAATTAATGTAGTTTTATGAGCATCATAAAACTGCACAGTGTATACTGACTGGACAGGTCAACATTTTATTATTGCTGGTTCTGGGTATCTTGAAAGACCTTTGTTAATCAATACATGAAGCCATAAAACATATCATGATGATAATGAAACAGTTACCAAAAAAACCCCCACAAATACTTAAGTGTTAGTCAAAACACTGTAGCTTCATGCCTCCAGTTCTCCTGTTACTATAGTGCTGCACTAAGCATAGCATTAAAACTTAACATAGACATATGGGACTCTATGGAGAAGAAAAGGCTGTGTGCACAGAGTAACAACAGAGCCTGACTGCTGGCCACCTCACAGGCTACCTGTGGCTAGTACTGCCTTGCTAGAGTTTACCTGACCTTTGACCCAGAGGAAGTCCCTTGTGTCCATTTGGCACTTAGATCATCGTGGTATGACTGTTAGTTAATCATCTCAACTCCTTGAACTTTTCCTGGCTTGTTCCACTGACCCAGTGAGAAGCACAAAGTGGGGAGCTAAACTGATGAAAGTGTGTGCGTGTGTGTGTGTGTGTGTGTGTGTGTGTGTGTGTGTGTGTGTGCACACATGCATGAGAATAAAAAAAAATACATTTGAGGAATAAAGATTAGATGTGGACACATTCAGTGTGTCAGCAAAAGTAGACCTGAGTGATTGTCTCTTTTAATCTAGAAGGCCATTTGTTGTACGGCTTGGACACCCAGTGGAAACCCAACATTAACTGAAGTGCAGTAGATCTGCTGTGGATATGTGGCTTGTGCACAACCTATGCATTTATACACGTGTGTGAAAGTTAGAAAGAGACCTGTGCGCTTGTATTAAATTGCTGTATTAAGTGTTATATGCCATCTGGATGACTATAGTGAAAAGGTTATGGTGACAGCCATGTCCATAATGGACACTGACACATGAAAGGCCATCCACAGCAGGAAATTAGACTGAGAGGGTAATGTTAATATCCTGTATGGAGGATCCATCACAGGCAGGAGGGGGTGAGGAGTTAGCACAGAGATACAGGGAAGCTCACCTCCATAACAAGATAGAAACAGCCTCAGTTAAAAGGGATACAGAGTCATATTAATATGAGCTTAAAGCACCAGATTACATCATTCCCCAACAATGGATTCGATGGGGAGGTACGCAAAAGGGAAAAACATTGGCATTCCTCTGTTATACTCTATGTGGTGCAGTTGATGAGGCATTGTGAGTCCTGGCTGTGTTTGAGAATATACTTCTCTAGAAAAGTGATGGGCCCCTTTCTCCCACTCACCCTCCCTCTCTTCCTCCCCCTAAATCTGACTCAGACACACAGTCAACACAACAGATGATCATGATCTTTAGACAATGCAGGGAACAGTGAGCTTGTGATGAATACTTCATCTGTTTTAATGGCCTGAGAAAACGCAGGACGATGTCAGGCTCCACTGAAGCGAAACATGGACTTTCACTTCAAACAAGCTCTTCTGAGAACAAAGTTTGGAAGGCGGGGGACAGATGAGGCTGCCCCATACCTGGCAGGGACCATCATGGGCAGCAGTGCACTACCCATTTACTGTGAGTGACAGTAATAGGGATCCACTTAAGGATAAGCGTAGCTGTGTCAGCTAGCCCCGCCAGCTGGCAAGTGGCTGATCTGCAGTCTTGTTTAATGATCCACATCGGGGTCAGGGCAAGGGAACATGAGGAGATACCTGGCTTTGTCTCAGGCCCGATGTGGGAGAGTTGTCTTATTCAGTGATTTAGAATGCAGTATGGAATTAACTTAATGACTCTTAAAGATTGATCACTATCTTTCTGTCCAGAGACATTTTACTTGCCTTTGTGTGTAACTTTATTCGGTCATTTCTCAGTTGTTGCCCAATTTAAATAATTTCTCACTTAATTCCTGAGCTGAGGACGGCAAGTCTAATTCAGCATCTTTGCTAAACAGCAAAGTCAAAAGTGTTACTCACGTTTTGGGGATCAGCAGTAAAATCTTGTTGAATTTGATGAGGTAAAGGAAAACATCAGTGTTAAGACACAAACAACCTTTACCAATTATGAACACAGCATGTGAACCCCCTGGACCCTGGCTTGTTTATTATGGTATCATTTCTTTAAATTCTATGTAATCAAGGCATACTCTGGAAGGGAGTTATTCCGGTTTTGGGTTATTTTTATTGATGTACACGGTAATTAGCTTGGCACCAGCTACTGCCTGTGGTTTCTGCTGAATGGAATAAAGCTGGGCTTTGCAGAATATTGTAGTTTAGCTCAAAGAGGACAAAAGTTTAAACTAACATAATTCCGAGTGAAAAGATTCTTTACAGACCTGATCAAAGAAAACCCAGGACTCGATCCAGATTGTTTAGGCTACAAGAGTGATGTGCTAGACCGTGTACTCGCAATTGGTTTATTTGGAGAAGGCTGCTAACCCCTCATTTATGGAGTACATAGGTCAGTGGTTGAATGCATCCTTTTGCGGCTGACTCTTAATGCAGTGGCATTGCCACGGCAGTGAAAAATCATCAAATCAAGTGTCATTGTTGACTGTCGAATTTCTTTTAACGGGCCCGTTTGGCAGGGCAAAAAGGCTTAATCACTTCCTCAACCCCTGCTCATTCTCCTGATACCTCCATAAAACTCTCAGCAGGCCACAGTTTCAGGCTTTTTTTCAAATGTAGGCCATTAGCTGTGCTTAATCAAAATGACTAAAAATAAGAGGCTGGGTAGCTGTTAGGGTCTTCTCAGGGATTTTTGAGGGGAGAAAACGTGCTGTTTAAGTTAATAGTGAGGGGCACTCTGACCTCCAAGCCTCCCTTCCTTCCTTCCTTCCTCTAGAACAACCCTGCTTACCTCTTTCTCAGGATGCTCAATGGGTGACATTGTTGACCTGTAATAAAATGATCCACCGCTTTGGTGCAGGCTGAAATATCCAAACATTTTTTCCAATAGATTGCCATTAAACCCTGACCCATAAGACTTTTCTACCTTGTGCATTTTCCACTCACACCACAATTGTGTTCACAGATGGGATTTTGAAAGAAATTTCTCCATAATTGTTGGGTTGGCAATTAGTACAGACATCCATGTACCCATTTCAACTGCAGTAGGTTTGGGGATATTTGCCCAACCATTACTTTATTACCAAATTCCTGGAAACCTAATGACATTTCCATCAGCCTAAGCTGCACTATGTGTGCCGTGCTAATACACAGATGTTAGCCTGGTAGCACAGTGAAGTAGGACAGAGACCATGTTGCCTTAAATAATTTTCTCAACATAGCTTTCATTGGCATGAAAACTTTACCATTTAGCACAAAGCACTACTACGTGTTTGTTTGTCTATAGGATCGTGGGCTTGGTCCACACTGAGTGAACTATTGAGTGGTCATTAAATACCAGCGAGGGACTGATTGAGTCAGGAGAATGATTTTGGACACAGCTGATTAGTTAACAACAGCTGCTCCCAGGGCAATCTTTGCTGTGGAAGTTTCCATTTTCCACTGCATGAGTCTGACCACAGATGTTTCTTTCTAATACCTACTGGTGCAAATCAAGCCGTGATTTTGGAACCACGTTTTAGGTTGCAATATATTATTAGCAAGGCTTGCTAAGGTCAGAGGTTATTGTCTCTATTGGTCCCTGAGAGAGGAGGTTTGTTTTTGTTTGATAAAGAAATTAAGCAATGGATGCAGATTGATGCCACATGGTTTGGCAGATGTACCGTGAAAGAGTTGTACTAGTTCAAGTTCACTGATAACATATTGCATGTGACGTAAATGCGTTGCACTCATTTCAGCAACTTTCTTTGGTCATTTCCTTTTGCAAATTAAATAAACTTATTTACGCAGTCAATTTTGTTGAAATTCTACTTTAAACTCTTACATGTGACACAGTCAAGATATCTTAATCTGAAATCTAATTATTTTGCGGCTACAAATCATATAACCAAAATCTTTATTCGTCCTCTGTTTCCAGGTGGCTATCAAGTCCATTCGGAAGGAGAAGATCAAGGATGAGCAGGACATGGTACACATTCGCCGAGAGATTGAGATCATGTCATCCCTCCGTCACCCACACATCATCTCTATATATGAAGGTGAGGGTCTGTGAATATGCACGCCCGTAAATACATGTGCACCCGTGACAGATCGTAGACACTCGTTTCATTTGAACATACACACAAAAACACATATGTCAAGGATTCTTCCCTCCTTCAGCATATTTAGCACTCGTGGCCAGGCTGTAGGACTGTCATGTTATGACATGCAGATGTCATAATAAGTCCTGGACTACAGCTCTGGGATGTTATTCATCTTCTCTGTCTGGCTGCCTGGTCTAGTAAAAGTCTGGAGGACTTTGACAATTTGCATCTGGATCCCTTTCTCTGTGTGTGTGTGTGCATTTGTGAAAGTTTGTGTTTATAAGAGGGGTGATATTCTAAGGGATTGCCTCTCCCACATCTAAGAGGTCTCATCTCTTGTCTTCTCTGGTCTTGATCTCAGGGCCAGACATCTGCTGATACTTAGAGACAACGGCAGCTGGGAACCAGACTATAGTCGTGCATGTGTGTATGTGTTTGCACATATGCGTCTGCATAAATCCTGTTATATTTATCTCAATATATGAACCTCTGTGCATGGCTGTGTCTGTGCATATAGCTAGGGAGAAAGTGGATTGGCCTCAGTCACCCAGGCTTGCACCCTGTCTGACTCCAGTCCAGTGCTATGCAGTGGGAGGAAAGACCTTAAGCCTTCCCTTGGAGCAAAATCAACATATGTCTACCCCAGGAAGCAACTCTGTAAATATCAAAGACTTGAAATCAGACTTGGACAACATATTTATTGTTGTGGGCCTCATTTTTTGATGAGTTCTCTTAAATGACCTTTACCTCACTGCAAGGAAACAGATTAGAATTAATGGTGAGTGTAAAGGTTGAACAATTCCCAGTGAATTTTCTCAACCATTTGCTTGCAATTAATCATCTGTTAATATGTAGTATGGGTCTGCTTTCTGGCTCTTGCTCTCTCAAGGCACAGCAGTATGAGCTTTTTCACGTGATTTTTTTGATTCGTGGCTATTTTTATGCCTATGTAAACATAGCAACAGTTTCAGTGCCCTTTTCAGGTCAGCTGCTTTGGCACAATGGCAGCAGGTTGTGTGCCACCTTCCTAACTGGCTTACCCACTATCCTTTGTTGAGTTTCAGCGTCCTAGGTCATTATGTGTATATGAAACAAACATAACTATTTGTCACGAGAATGTGCCAGTAGTCAGCTGGAGGGCTGAAGTACTGCTGAGTTTTATGTGCTGTGCAAGAGAATGATTAAACGAACAACCAGCTTTATAAACTCAGACGAGCCTGTATGGTGTTACTATGTGCGCTGCCTTCCTTTTAAAAGCAGTCAGTTCTACCAACAAACTTAACCAGACTCATTGCTCTCGCTCTTTGGTGTTTCTCCTCAAACCCAGCGTTTACTGTTGTGGCCTGGCCTCCACCCAGCCATGCTTTAGAGATATATAGGAGACCCAGAGATTTGTGTATCCGGCAACACCCTCTTCAACAGCCCCTGCTAACTGCCTTGTGTGAAGCAAAGTTGAACCAGATGTGTGCGTGAAGATTGATTTTTACCACTCCCTCACATTCTGCATCCATCAGCATGCTGCGTAGGACATTTAAAAGTGGTTTTTGCTCTTTGCTCCTTAGGCAAAGCTATATAGTGCCCTTCTTTTAAAAGAAATGGTCAACCCTGCAAAATACTGAAGCTGCACAGTGATGCAGCCAAACAAAATGATACTACCAAGACTGTGTAGAGATAAAGGAATTCAGGGAAATCTATTTATTTGCTTTCTTGCGGTAAGATTCTGCATCACTGCTCTTGTGTCTGTACAGAAAATGTAAAGCTATAAACATAACCTTGTCAATTTTGTCACGTTCAGAGGGGTTTCTTTTTTTTAACCTTGCTTCCAGACTTTCTGCTAAGCTAGCTGGCTGCTGGCTATAGCTACATGTGCATTGTTCTGCTGTAATGTCAGTATTAAATTTATTGTGTTATTCTTAGCAAGAAAGCAAAATACATCACTAAAAATCCTGGGTAAATGCAGTGTTTAGTAAATGAAGCCGATAAAGAAAAAATGGCTGTACTCAGAATGGAAGCACCAGATTAAATTGTGCTTGTTTATCATCTGTGTTAGAATTATTCCTCCATTCTTCTGTATGACATTTTGGCCCCCATGCAAGTTTTCAACAGCAGTCTATCATCAGTGGAGGCACTAGGACAATAGGTGCTAATTAGTCAGATGTGAGGGCCTGACCTGTGAACAAAGCCCAGTGAGTGACAGCGAGGCTTTATCGGTGGCTGGCGTGCCCAGCGGGTCGTAACGAACCCAAGTTATGTAAGCCAGGTAATTACTTCACCGCAAGTGCTCAGAGGTAAATGAGAGTACAAGCTGAGAACTGGCTCTCCCAACCTAACCCCATCAAGGATCACCATGAATGTCACCCCAGGTCACCTCTGTGTCCACCAATCACAAGGCTGAGTCTGCTTTGCCCTCCTGAGTGCTTGGCTTACATCCTGTCTGTTATTTCCCAAGCAGCCAGACAGTCACAATCAGGGAGCATTACCATCACTCAGCAACTGTGTGTTTTTGTAGAGGATTATATCTTTAAAAGGACCCTAGGAAAGGAGGGGTGGGGTGCTGAGGAAAGTAGTGTGACGGACTATGAAGGTGCTCACTCAAGAGTGCAGAAAGCAGAAGCCCCCACCCTGGTGACCCTGCTGTGTGGGAAAATCAACACACACAATATGTAGCAACATGGCTGGCTGTATTTTCCTAGTCTTTTTCTATTTTCTCCTCTCTCTGCTTAACCACTGTGATGCCCTTCATGCCAAGAAGTATTTGACCAATCTGAAATTATACACTGGAATGCTAAAAATGGATGCAGAATGATATATCTGGTGAGCAGCATTTAAATGGTAATGCATTACAGAAATAAAATTGTAGTGACCTTGCTTTTAACAATCAGCATACATGTACCAAGTTGCCATTTTCATCAGGTGACACTGCTGTCACTGTCAATTTCAAAAGTCCCTTTTAAGTTTACTCATCCAACTTTGATTCCTGTCATTATTCTTGATTTTTACTTTGGTTGTATAAAATTAATGTTCACTGGTTAAGTGTAAAAGGCCAAAGCCTAGATGTTAAAAAAAATCTGCATTGTAACAGTAGACACAGAAGATGGAAGAAACGTTTATACAAATATAGCTTGGTTTCTGTTATGATTTACATATAGCAATACCAGTGAAGCAGTTTAATTACATTGCGCTCACCAAAATAAAAGGATCACTGATAAATAAAGCATTACACAGACTAGGTAATTATGAGCCCCACATATGGTTTTTAGTAAATATTGCAGTGTGTTGTGAAAAGTGGCAACATGATGTGAAAGTGAAAGCTGTAGCAGACCCTCTGTCTGTGAAGATAAGTCTTTTTCCTGTCGATGTGGGTTTTCTTTTTTTTTTTTTGGTCTGGTTGCGCTGTTCTCCACTTGCTTTACTCTCTGGGGAGTAGGCTTGATTGAGTTAACAGCTCCTCCCTGCACTGTTGTGAAGGAGCCAGACACATGAGGTGGGGTTTGGGTGATGTAACCCTGGGAGAAATGTAGAGATGTAATGTGCTGCTTTGGAATTTAGATTTGAAATCAAGGGGGGAGGGCAACTGGTTTATTCTTCTTTTTTACATAACAATGTCCATTAATATTTTTCACGAGATAAAAATCAAACCTGGAAGGACTTAAGAAGTTGTCCTCTGTCCCTCTGAAAGCTGATAGTAATCGAGTGCAAATATTTTCTTATCTTTCTCAGTGTTTGAGAACAAGGACAAGATCGTGATTGTGATGGAGTACGCCAGCAAGGGTGAGCTGTATGACTACATAAGCGAGCGTCGGCGCCTGAGTGAGCGAGAGACACGACACTTCTTCAGACAGATAGTCTCTGCCGTGCACCACTGCCACAAGGTGAGAAAACCACCCATACCTTACATGGAGGAAAACACACATTTATTTTGCAGTCACCTCTCTTTACCTTTTACACAAATATCCAAACTTTGTCTTTTATACTTATTGCATCCTTAACCATTCCCCTTACACAGGCAGCCATATAGCTAGTTAATCTGCCAGCCCTACACACTGTGCTTTTCTTGGCGCACTGGTGTGTAGGGAGTCATCTGTTTCTGAGTGAAGATGAAACGCAGGCCAGTTTCATTCAGGCTTATGCTCCGATTACAGTGCAGTGCAACAAACAGGCCCTGTATTAAATTTGTGCTCAAATCTTGCTGCACACACAGACTGATGTCCCAAGATACCCCCAAAGTCATTTCCCAGAGATTAAGCTTGAGTCACACCCATGTCAACCCCTTGCTCCACACCTCGCTTACTCTGTTTAAAACCCAAGGTCCCTGCATGGGCTCCCCTCTTGTCACACTCTTCTCAGCTGGAGATAGGGATGATGTCATAGTCTTCATATAGGAAAGTCCCAGACTAATCTCTGTAAACTCTTATTTGCATATGAATATTCAGAATTTGTAATCAATGGAGTTTTTTGAGACTGGAAGCTTTCTTGTTTTGGTTGTAATTTGTTTGTTGCTAAGTGCCTTTAACCAATCCCATCTGATAATGATTTTTGCTTTTTATTACTTTTTAAAATTATTCTGCTTTTATGGTTATACTGTAAACAATGACTGCTGCACGAAAGAGGAAGCCCTGGCCTAAATGTCAGTTATCTATACTATATTGCCTGTATATCTGCTGGCTAATCTGGAAGCCCCCAAAACACTGGCTATTGCCCCCAGAGGCTAAGTCATCAGACATTAGATGATAAGATCCCAGATTGGCCCCAGACAACCATGACTGATGAATCATCACCACCAAGTGCAACCCCTTGCTGGGTGGGGTGGTGTGAGTCACTGGCTTAGCAAGCAAGCAACCACTTCTTCCTTGTATTCACCAATCAGAGTCATGTGAAAATGAGCACCATGTAAGACAATATTTAGCAGGAGATGCAATGCTGAGTTGTGCATACAGGCAGGGGGTGACGAATGAAGTCACTCCTCCACATCTGAGCTGGATTCTGTCTGTCTGCATACCACACGTTAATTCCTACATTTTTTTTTAAAACCCATGCATTAACAGCAAAGTTGCTGTTTTATCCCATGATGCTGTGAGAACATCACTCATACAGGGTGGTAATTACAGGCTCATGTTTATGTGACATATTTGAGTTGATTTAAAAGAAAATCACAGCAGATGAGGGGACGAGCCCAATTAAAGAGTACTAAACCAACAGGCTGCATTGATTTCCCCTGAAAGCCTCAAGCTATCTTTGTCAGAGTAAATCATTTTAAAATACAATGGACTGTGTATTACTTGGACCCCGCTTTCATGAATAATGAATTGATGGATACATCAGTTATTTTCTTTTTTTCTCACTGACTTTCAGAATGGAGTGGTGCACAGGGATCTGAAACTGGAAAATGTGCTACTGGATGAAAACTGTAATATTAAGGTAGGCTTGCTCCTTGATCAGTAATGCATTACCCATTGGGCTATAATACCTTACGTCAAATTATCTTTGTGTGAGGGATTAATAGTCACCTGATCTGGAATTCATGTCGTGTTTTCACAGATTGCTGACTTTGGGCTGTCCAACCTTTATCATAAGGACAAGCTGCTGCAAACTTTCTGCGGCAGCCCGCTCTATGCTTCACCAGAAATCGTCAATGGGAGACCATACCGTGGCCCAGAGGTGAGGCTTAGTGAATGAAACAATGACACGGACTAAAACTCTGAGTCTTTGTATGTAAGTTTAACCATGTAGAAAATTATTTTTGAATGAGTTTTACACTTGTCTCACCCGATATAGTGATCATCGTTATACCATTAGTGATTGTGATTATCATGTAGTCCACACACAAACTGGTGGGTAGGCTTTTCCTTTCAGCCTCTTTGATGGGATTAGTCCCTAGTCAAAAGGAGGTCTCTCTTACAACTCCACAGCGGGCCAACATAGATACTGTCACCATCCCTCCCCTGTCTGCCCCTTCCTACAATATTTTGGTCCTTTGAAGTGAGGAACTGGAGGATAGTTTTGTTCACTTTGTCGTCAGCTTAACTAGATTGGAATGAGCTCCACAGCCTCAAAGAGCAATCACTGTCTAAACAAATAGTTTTGGTGAAAGAAATAGTGAAAATATCTCCCCAAAGCCACTTATCTGGCAAGTCCAGAGTCACTCTGAAGGGCGTTGTCTCTGCAATTACATCAGATGGATAAAACAAAGCAACAAAGGGAAAAAATGTGACATTTTTAGATTTTTAAGTCAAACCGTTCAATTTAGTGTGATTCACTATAATTTACTCAAGAGTGCTAAAAACTACAGCAGTCTGATTGCGATCGAAATTACAGAACCGCAGCTGGGGTGAGGCCACAAATTACAGCGAGCACAGGCATCAAAAATAGAGCACAACAATAGTGCATGGCCTGTCTCACCCTCTGGAATCGACCAATGGCAACATAAGAGTGAAACATTCTTGATGCTGGTCCAGAGCCTTAGAGGAAGTACAACTTTTTTCACTGGTCCTATCTGATTTCCTCTTCATAGACGTCTCAAAATTTGAGCTATCCTCATCAAAAGCACAGAGCATCTTATTCACCCCTGATTAAAGGCAACATACTCAGATTTTTTCTCTCTCACACAAACACACGCACACACACAGACAGGTCTTTAGCAAGTCTTCGGGAACTCAGGATATAACATTTGCTATCTCTGCTGGTCTCATTACACTCTTCCGCTCACACCACCCTGCACCTCCTCATGCCTCAAACAAAAAGTCTTATGTAACATCTTATAAAGCCACATTGCATTACACAGTTGGTCAGAAAGTTCTTGCATCTGTCTGGCAGAGCAAGAGAGTGGAGCAATATATCTGTGTGTAAACAAGTCATAGCCCTCCAGAATTCCTGCATTTGTCATTATGTCTTTGAAGGACATTCTGGAAAAGTGCTGCAGTGTCTCAAGCTATTTAACAGGGATGCTCTTGTATGATGTTAGTGTAGAACATCGTACAAGAAAAATTTGCCTATTAATGTCAAATAAACTCAAAGTATAGTGTAACTTAAAGCTCACTGTACTCTAATGTTGAGCAGAACTGAGCTCATGCCACAACATTCATTTTAATGCCTTGAATCACTAATCACTGTTTTTTCTCTCAGGTGGACAGCTGGGCTCTTGGGGTGCTGCTGTATACCCTAGTCTATGGAACTATGCCATTTGATGGGGGAGACCACAAGAACCTCATTCGCCAGATTAGCAATGGCGAGTACAAAGAGCCTACTCAGTCCTCAGGTACTGCTGGAACCTTTGCCTCAGCCTGCATTCCACTTGGTTTTTGTCATGCTAGGAAACACACCTGATTCCAGTGCCCTGTAAAAACAATATCATAAACTGTAATTGGCAAATCTGTTTCAGCTGTGCTGCAGATAGAAAACATGAGGAGTCTTTTCTCATAAATTCCAGAAAATATGAAAGTCTTAAAGATGTTTGTTCATACACTGCTCAATGAAACGCAGATCAGAGAGCTCTAAATGTTCAAATGTAGCAATTCTAAATTGCATTACATAGGATAAACAGTGCCACTTTTGTCCAGACAGTATGAAGAAACATCTCACCTAAGCAACAGACCATTGTACTTTTTATTGGTAACATATTCATTTTTAAACAATCTTAGCTTTATTTGGTTCAGGAACAAAATTATACCATATTAACTACGGTAGAAAATAGTAATTTTTTGTGCTGAGCAGAGCAATTGGAAAATAATTTCATGGTAAAATAATCACCTTTTTGATACAGATGTAATGACACTGAAGTCTTTAAATGGAATAACTGCAACTTATGGTAAAAAAAAGTCTCAGGTAGTTTCTGTTTCCAACTCACTCCTCATCTCCATTTAAAACTGTAATGGCCTATGATTTTAGATTTTTAGTGTGAATTTACATGTAGAATGAGGCAGATCTTACAGATTTCTGTTTACTGCTAGATGCCCGTGGACTGATCCGCTGGATGCTGATGGTGAATCCTGAGCGCCGAGCTACAGTGGAGGACATTGCTAATCACTGGTGGGTAAACTGGGGCTGGAAAAACAGCGTGTGTGACTGCGAGACCCAACGTGACCATGGAGGCTCACCCATGCTGGCCCGTTTCATCGACTGGCAGAACCGCACTGAGCCACGTGGTTCTGGAGCCAAAGCTGCAGCCATGCCACAGCTGGTGCGCCAGAGGCCCAAGAAGTCCAAGAAGGAAAATGTTGAGGCAGGACAGACCCACAGTGGAGGAGAGGACAAGCCAGGTCTAAAGAGACCCAAGGGCATCTTGAAGACAAGGGTTACTGAAGAGCAGCATTCTGCAAGTCTTGATGAGGTGGATCTGGGTCAGGCAGCGCTGCCTCAACAAGCTGAAGGTGGAGAGGAGGTGTCAAGCCCAGATCGAGAGGAAGAGGAGCCAACCTTGGGAGGAGGCTCACCAGCTAAGATGGTGCCCTCTTTGCCCAAAAAAGGCATCTTGAAGAACAACCAACAACGGGAATCAGGGTACTACTCTTCACCAGAGCGCAGTGAATCCTCTGAGATTTTAGGGGGTGCCAGTATGTCTCTGCTAGCAACCTCCCCACCCAAGAGAGTGATGGGAAGAAAGGGCATCTTAAAGCGAAATGGCAAGTATTCCACCTACAGCGGTCCTCCCTCATCAGCAACAGCGACTGGAGTTCTTGGCGAGCCTTCTCCATCAACTGACTCTGGTCTGTCCCGCAGTCAGAGCCGGCCCTCCAGCATAGTAGGGGAGGACAGCTCTGTCCTGTCCTTGTCACCTGGCTCCCTCAGTGGAGCTGAGTGGCATCCTTCGACCCCTCACCTCCGCCCAAACATCAGGGCTTGTGTTTCGGCTGAAAATCTGCTGCAGCTTGCCAACTTCAAAGGCTTCCAGGCAGCCCCACCACTCCAGGGACCCAAATTCAGCCGTGGCCCCAAAACGAAAGGCTCCCCAGGGGACAATGGCAGCTTCTCCTTGTTGGGGGACCTGGAGGACATGACTCAGGTGTACCAGCAAGCCCTGGACATCAGCAGCAACCTCAACTGATAGATGGGTGGTAGACAGAGAAGAAGAGGGATTTTAACATGACTGCGTGTGTGCATGCGTGTGTACAGATGTGTATGTGTGACGTGTGACATTAACGACCAGTGTGTTACTGGGATTCACCTTTTGTAGGTTCTGGCTTTTCAAATGGGGTTGAAATCTCGATGGAAAAGATATGTCTACACTCAAACACATGCACACACATGTACACACTAAGGTACAATTCTCTGGCTAGAGAAAATTTTGTTAAGATTTTCTATACAAGAGAGAGGCAGAGCTGGCATGAGAGAATGCCACCCAGTCTGCTTTCTTGACCCACCCATAGACTTGCTGTGTTCAACATGTTTACATATTCAGCAAGAAGGCAAGTTAGAATCACAAACGCAGCGACCAGAAACTGGTCGGCTCTGCCTAGACATCACCCATTTCATACGCGAGTTTACAAAAGCACCTTAAAACTCACACAGAGCACGTGCATTTGTGATCTATACTTCCTTTAAAAAAGAAACAAACCAGGGTCTTGTTCCAAAAAATAACATTGCTGATTATTTATTAATATTTTGTAGCTTTAGTTGTAAGTGCAAACTGGTGGGCGCTGGCTATTACTGGAAGAGTCCAAAGCTCCTTGTCTCTAACTCTTTTTGTGGAACTGACATATATAATTATGTTACTCAATAATGAGAAACATCTATATACCCCATTATATAACTATGTCTGCACATGTAAAACATGCAGGCAAATATACCTTCATAATTGCGTATGTCCTATATATGTTTATGATACTAAGAAATATGTAGGAAGTGCCTTTTTGATTATAATACAAATTATGTATGTCATTTCCTTAAAGCGGAGGGAAAAGCCAGGCCAACCTGTCACCAGTTGTTTTTATCATGTTGTTAGTGAATGTGGAGAGACCCAGGGCCTTCAAAGCACAGGTAACTAACTACTTATTATGGGGTTCAGTCTTGCCTTCTCCCCGTTCCTTCCACACACAAGTAAAATTACACACAGATATACCAGCATCTACAGGCCAAAAAAACACCCCCTCTGTGTTCTTTGTCAGTGTTAAAGCCCATAATGCATGCAGTTAGCCGTTTGGGCTTGGTTGAACACAGTTTTGCTGGCAGCACAAGAGGTCTGGAGGGGCTCACCTAGCGGGACATCTAGTGAAGGGAGATGGTGCAGACACCATCTCACAGTTCTGGAATGTGCCTGGCTTAACCCTGATTGTTTCACATTTTTGGGCCTACCTGACAAAAGTAAGAGATGCTTTTTCTTTTTTTTCTTTTGACTAAAGAAATGTAAGGTGTTTTCCATTGTAGGACTAGTTAATATTTTAACCCAAGCTTTTCAAAAGAGCTAAGTAAGGTGGTTTGTTTTAGCTTGCTGATGACACAGCAAATTCTCTAGACAAAGGCTGGAGACATGCTGGTGCTAGAGATCTGTATCAGCCCCAGCCCGAGTCAGCACAGGTGGGATCTGCAGTCAGTGCTCAGCCTTCCAGCTGTGTATACTAGTTTATTATGTCAACCAAGCACAATTAGCCAGCTATTGTTTTCGTTTGAGTGTAAGAGGGAGGCAGCGTGTAGAGATTTATAGCTAGAGGGAGAAGAAAGTGTGTGTGAAAGAGTGATGCATGGAGCAGTGGTGAGATTAGAGCGGACTTTCCTGTAAAACACGGGGAAGGTCAAGGTGTTAGACTTATTTTTTGAAGGATTTGTAACGTAGACTAGTGAAAGTCAAGAAAGTGAGTAGAAAGAGCAGTTGGAAAGGTTTTTTTTTCTCTGTTTATACCAAAGATGTACTGAAACGTTGACTTGCTTCAGGGGAACGAATAAGTTAGGGACTAAAGCATCTTTGGTTTTACTTTAATTTCCCCAATGGTGTATGAAATCATCCCCGCATTGGCTTTACCTCACATTTGTTTTTATTTTTCTTCATTTTTCTTTTTTTTTTTTTACCTGAGATGCTGGAGGCTGTTGATACAGCTTGTCTTGAGGGTCAGTATGTGATCCCTGTCTTCTGTATGGCCTTAGAAATGTGCTACACTTTTCAACAGCAGCACAAAATTGGAGAACGGTGACTGACATCATCCAATACATTAAATGATGTGAGTGGAAAAACATGCCGTAGAGGACCCCAAGGAAAAAGATCAAGTGTTGAATGTTTTCAGTGGTCTGCTTGTGTGAAGGAAAGGTTCTGGGTACTGATTCAAATGAAAGACCCACTGCGTATTATATTGCATTTTATTGCCTTTTGTATTGCATTATATTGTCAACTGGATTTACAGTGAGAAAATTATACTATGTTAGTATTTTGTTTTATTATGCTTCTGTTTTTGATTTTCCAAAATATAAGAAATGTTATATTGCTTTATGTTATGGCAGAAAAAAAATACTTCCTTCCTTGAAGTGTCAGAATTTCTCTTCAAAAACAGTCAAATCTGGTGTGCAATCACATTTCCCCCTGTTTTGGTATCCCTGTAGGAGAGATGACCCAAATCGAAAAGAAAATGCAAGTCTCAGTTGGAAAAGGGCAAAAGTCTGGCATTTGTTCTAAAAGCTGACTGTAAGAATATTGCATTTTCACATGTATTAAAGCAGGGGAGGCCAAATATGCTGGAACAACACCAGGAGAAGAAGGAAATAAAGCAATGGAAAGAATCTAGTGATAAAACTTTAACTCTGCCAAACTGGAAATAACTGGTGCATATCTGTTAGTTAGCAGAAAGTTTAACCATAGGAAAACTTGACTGGATATTGTTATGACAATAATAATGAATTAGTATTTTTTATGTTATTTAAGCATTATTTTTGGTTATAGCTTATTACGTTTGTGGGATATTGCCAAAATTTTGGTTTTATTGTTTTTGCCTGTGGGTGATCCTGGACTGCCAAGGTTTATTAAGTTGCGTGCCTTTGGTATCTTTCATGAACTTTTTTTTTTTTTTTTTTTTTTTTTT
>VUQH01079832.1:22411-45394 GCA_015106775.1 Etroplus canarensis
ATTTTAATATAAAAAAAACAAAAAAAAATTTTTTTTTATTATAAAAAAAAAATTATAAATTTTTTTTTTTTTTTTTTTTTTTTTTTTTTTTTTTTTTTTTTTTTTTTTTTTTTTTTTTGATAATGAAAATTGTTATCAAGGTGTTTTTATACTTGTATTTATTGATCAAGCCATTTAAAATTGTTGTCGAAGTACTCCATGTTCATGCTTTGGCCTGCTTAGGAATTCAGTGTTTTGTGTTCAGGACACACTGTGCACAAAGATATTGTTGCTTGTTTAAAATAGAGTGGTATCATCTCATTGTAAAGGAAGTGGTCAAATTTCTGAGAATCGACAAATCAGTAAAATTCCTGAAATCCTGTAAAATGTCTTAATTTGTTCACTTGGGTCAACAAAATGCCCCTGTGGTACTGTATCAACTCAAATAAATGGATCTTGAAAGTTATGTGTGTAGTGTGTTTTTTTGTTTTTTTTTTTTCTAGAGCTTTACAGGTTAATCAGTCATTTCACATTAAGTTTGTATAGGAGGCATGCCTGGAAGAACTTATATACATATAAGTAATGATCATGATTTATATGGTATGCATGTATAGAATTCAAGCCTGACTTTGATGGTTCTCTTTAAAACAGGATAACTTAACATATTATATATATATCTTTTTGCAAGCTATTTCTGATTTTTATCCTGTGGGAGGAGTGGATAAACAAGCAGTTAGTGCTGTGCAGTGTGCAAACCATGATTGAGCTAGACAGCCTTCTATGTGAAAAATGAAACAAAAGTCAGTTGGACTGCAACAAAACTACTGTATATTAACCAGAGCTTTTCCTCTTCCAGTAGAACACACGTTAATTAAATTGCAGCGATGTCCTCATTAAGAGCATATGACCCAAAAACCTTCACTAATGCATTAAGGAGGTCAGCATTGGTGTCCTGTTTTCATCATTAACTCCAAGTTAATTAATTTGATTTTATGGGGTCAGATCACTGGGATCAAAATACTGAAAGAATACATTTTATTAGACACCATTTGAAAACATTTCCCAAAGCTTCATTGGCTATTTAGAGTAGACAGCCAGCTTGTGAAAAGCAACACTACCAATAAGAATGGGCTGGTTTGGCCACTGAAATTAGCCAATGTTTCCACACAGCCTTGGCTGCTGTATTAACTTGATGGATGTTTAAGTGATACCCCACCCAATATCTCTTTTTAAAATGTTTAAAAGTCATTCCCACTGAGCCTGAGATGTGGTTGTAAAATAGCATGGTAGTTCTAGTCAGCTTGAATTTACGGTGAATTCCAATAGTAGCCATTTTTATAGCGGAAACAGGAATAACAGCATCCATAGGAAGATCATATATTGTTTTTTGGGGGTTTTAGGCATGACTATTGTTTCATTTCTCAGATAGAAGGCTGTCTAGCTCAGTCATGGTTTGCACACTGCACAGTACTAACATCCTGTTGTTCCACTGTTCAACAGAACTATCTGTCTGAATGTTGTTTTGTTTTGCAAAATATTAAGTCTTTTTCTTTTTTTCAGCTTCTCCCTTTAGGGGTCACCGCAGCAGATCACCTGCCTCCATCTCACCCTATCTCTTGCATCCTGTTCTATCACACCAACCATCTTCATGTCTTCCTTCACTACATCCATGAATCTTCTTTGTGGGCTCCCTCTTTTCCTCCTGTCTGGCAGCTCCATCTTCAACATCCTTTGCCCAATATATCCTCTATTTCTCCACTGCACATGGCCAAACCATCTCAGCCTTGCCTCTCAGACTTTATCTCCAAACTACATGATCTGAGCCATCCCTCTGATGTGCTAATTTCCAATGCTGTCCATCCCGGTCACTTCCAGTGAAAATCTCAACATCTTCAATTCTGCCACCTCCAGGTCTACCTCCAGTCTTTTCACCTGCTCTAACTACAGATCGCAGAGTTGTCTACAAATGTCATAGTCCATGGAGACTCCTTTTTGACCTCAAACCTCAAGAGACCTGTCAACCTGTCCACGAACCCCCACCTTGAACCCATCTGTCACTTCTAAAACACAGCTCATCACTAGCTTGCTGCCCTCATACTTATCCTGCTGGCTTCCTTATGCAGTACACGTGTTCCTCTATAAGCACCCTATTATTATCTTTAAGGACTAAAATGTAATTGAAATTTTCACTGTTTCGGTTAATGGACTGCTGTTTTACTTTCTAGATAGTTTTTGTGCAGTCATCTTGAAATAAGTGATCAGTATAGTGGAAACACAAAAATAGTGAATAATTCTGGAGTAAACAATGAATTGTAGCTACTATTTTGTGCCACCTAGTGTGTGGCGAAGAGCTAATTAGTTACATTTTTGGACAATTATAAATGAATCCGTTACTTGTTGATTCACTATTATAGTACTTCCAAGTTGATTCTGTAGTAAATAAGTAGTAAATTGAAGTACTGAAGATTCACTCATTAACTACTTAGTCATCCCTAATACATCCCTTACTTGTTCTTTCATGACTAAGCAAATTTTTGTTTCTGTCATTGTATAATAGGTAGTTTTTTTCTTTTATGTCTCTCGCGTCCTTTTATTTCATTACAGTTTCTTACTGTAAAAGAAATAATGTATCTAATATATGACTTGGCTGTCTTATGGAAGGGCAAAGCAAGTGATGACTATGCAAACCAATGCACAAGTGTAAACTCAACCACATGTTGTCTTGTTTTGCCAACTACACACTGATAGCTGTTGGTTCCGGCAAAGTTTCAGCTGGTTTGAGCTGACACACAGACACAAATATACTTGTGGGACAAAGGTTATCATTCATTGTTGACTGTGGGCTCAGCCAAAAGGAGTTTCTTGCTTTATCTGCAGCATGCCTTTCTTTCTTTAGCATTTATTCTCTTCTCAATTTTTTTCATATAAGAACTCATACAGTATTAGTTAAGACCACCTTCTTCACTTCTGATACCCAAGCAATAGGACAAATAAAATAAAAGGTGTTTTTAACAGTGAAATATTGATGCTTTGTTCACCACCAGAACTTATCACTACTGGAATCCACTGCACAGAGTTAAACTGACCACAAAAGTTAAACCACGAACCTTTTAGAGCCAGATCTTAAATTGTCAAAAATAAAATCTTTCATCCTGGGAAGAAAAGTACTCGTGTTTTAACTGGGATCCCCTTGAACATAGACTCAACTATTCATGGAAGAAATTCTGAGTGTTTGATTGACAGCCAGTCCCAGTTAAGTAAACTGGAACACTGATCAGTTTCAGTAAAGGCTGACCAGCCAATTACATGACGGAGATATTTCATTTATTATTTAATTTTATTTACTTATATAACAGGGAGAATACATAGTAAAATTGCTGCATTTAATTAAAATGTAACCAATACAATGTACACAGGACACAACATGCCAATACAAACATAAAATCAAACAGTAATGATAATTGCACCATTGCAACTAGTCATTTGGTGAAATTTCTTCTAGTTATTCTACGATCAGCTGTAAGTGGTGTATTACAAAGTGGAAGCCTTTAAAGACCACAGCAACTGAGCCACAAAGTGGCAGACCATGTAACGTTTCAGAGCGTTGGTAAATGAGTGCTGAGGTGCATATTGCATAAAAGTCATCAATGCTCTTCTGACTCGGTGATTGCAGAGTTCCAGACCTCCTCTGCTATTAGCATCAACACAAAAACTGTGACCTGGGAGCTTCATGGCACGGGTTTCCATGGCCGAGCAGCCACATGCAAGCCTTACATCACCGATCACAATGCTATATGTCGGATAGATTAGTGTAAAGCATCCCTACCACTGGGCTGTGGACTGTGGAATGACAAATCACTCTTCTCTATCTGGCAGTTTAATGGATGAGCCTGGGATTGGTGAATACCAGGAGAACTTTAACTGGCTGACTGCACTGTGCCAATTCTAAATTTTGGTGGAGGAGGGGTAATGCTATGGGGTTGTTTTTCTGGGGTTAACCTGGTTTTCCTTTGGTCTGGTGAGGGGAACGCTTCATCCATCCACTTACCAAGATGTACTGGGCAATTCCCACCTTTGTGGGAACAGTCTGGGGGAGGCCTTTTTCTGTTCTAGCATTTGTGGGAGCTGTGGCTCAGGACATAGAGCGGATTGCCTTCCAGTTGAAAGCTAGGTGGTTCAATCTCCAGCTCCTCCAGCCTACATGGCGAAGCATTCTTGGGCAAGACACTGAACCTCAAACTGCTCCAGACACATCCATTGGGGAGTGAATGCATGTGTGGTAGTTAAAATGGGCTTAAGGAATAGAATAAAAGTGCTGCATGAATTTGTCTGTGAATGGGTGAATTGAGGCTTGTAGTAAAAAGTACTGTGAGTGCTCTGTTTGAGTAGAAAAGCACTATAAAAATATTAGTCCATTTACCATTTGCCATGACTGTGCCCTAATGTACAAAGCAAGGGCCATAAAGGAATGATTAGATGAGTTTGGTGTGGAAGAAGTTTCCAACACATCTGGGATGAACAAGAACAGAGACTGAAATCTGGGCCCTCTCATCCAACATCAGTGTTAAACATTAAAATGTTCTCTTCTAGATGAATGGGCAAAAATTCCCACGGGCATACTCCTAAATCTTACAGAAAGCCTTCTCAGAAGAGTGGAAGCCTTATAGCTGCAAAGGGGGACCAACTCCTTATTTTTGCCTATGGATTTTGAATAGAGGTTCCTGTAGATTTATTGTATAGATTGCAAAATACTTTTGTCAATATAGTGAACACACAAACTACTGTGAAAAACATCTAAGAATAACAAAAGTCTGATTTCAGTGATTACACATTTACTATTGCTTAAGTTATAATTTTTACATTGCATTGAAAATATTAAAATCTGTTTATCTTTGGTGATGTGGTGTTCCAGATTTGTGGGCCTTTAACTGTGTAAGAGGACTGATCAAATGTTCACAACCTTTGGACCCTAATGACACAAGTCATGCCAAAACCAAAGGGTAGGTACTGGCATACCTAAATTATGAAATTAAGCACATATAAAACAAATCCTGAGCAGTTATCTGACCAAAGTCTTGATATTGCATCTTTATTTAATAGCATTGCTTTTTTTTAACCCAGCACACTTGTTCTTAATTACCTAAAAAGTAGACTATAAAAAAGTTTTTTTCTTGATGCATGTAATTTTTGGTCATTTCAAAACTGAGTCAAACAGCAGCAAACACAGAGTACACAGTTCACGTCTGTCTTGGGGAAGGAACAAGAGTGTCTGTTTTTAGGACTTGGAGAGTCAATTGATTGTCGAGGGAGAACATTGCTGCTGCTGGGTTAATTTGATCCACATTTTGCAAGGGGGAGTGGGTGGGTAGCTGGAAGCTCTGCAAGTCTTTCATGGCTTTGGTACTGATGAGTAGGACTGTACCCCTAGCTCGTGCTGGCCAGACACAGGCCTTGGAAAAAGAAAAAAAATACTTCTACAGCACAGTTCAGAGCAGGATTTAGACTACCTCACACACATTGAAAATCTTTTCCTAAGTCTGAAATTAGCTTTGTAAGCTGGTCTGAGCTATAAAAGCAGCAGGTAAGCCTTCTATTTATAAATCCCTCCTAAATCAATATGCAGTTTTTTAAGCTGACAGTAAACTTCAGTAAATTAGATCAATCATTGTCTAAGGTCATTGTTTCTTTTGGGAAGAGTTCTCAGAAGGAGAAAGCTAATTATTTTTGGAACAACCATAGGCCTATTTTTTAATGGTAATTCCAGTTGTCTAAGTCAAAAGCTATGTATTACAACAGGGACAAACAATGATAGAGCAATTATGCAACAATTTGAATCCTTACAGTAATTAATTGTCAGTCATTTACAAAGGCCCATACAGACTATGCTATGAAAAAAGTAAACTTTTGAAACCTCAGCAGCTGCACCCCTGATATTGATATGATCTGAGTTTCAAAGGGATTTTTTTATGTCCTCAGAACAATTTCTGGTTCACTTTTTGACCTCTAAATAAAGTCCAGCTGCTAGACCCTCTGAACTATTCCCTCCTTTACCCTCCTCCCTCCATCTCTAGAAGGTGAGTATGCTTTCCCCTGGAGGGGGTGTCAGGGTCTATTGGTGGAGAAGGCATACTCAACTGCGCTTTCCAAAGCACCACAGACCCCTCTCAAACCCCAAAAGCCCCATCTGGCCTTTTAGCAAGACCCCAACTTCTGGAATCTGGAAGTCTGCATAATGTTGAAGGATATAAGTCTATTCCTCACTTGAAGCACTGATTTGAAAAGATTCCTCTCCCTTTGCAGCCCACTCAAACTGCAAAGGATAAAAGTCATCACACGCAGAGGGATTTGGGACATGAAAGCTGGAGAATTTACATGCACTCCAAATCATTTTACAACTCCTTTTGTCTCTAGAATAAATGGCTTCAAATGAAGGGGGATATTCTGCAAATTGAGCAAAAAGCAGCAAAGGATTTGGCAAGGTCAGTGCTGCATTGGCGCATCTGAGTGCTGTTGCAGGCAGGATGTTCAACAGTGAAATTTTAGGGTGGCTGTTGTAAACTGAGCTGCCCTTTCATTGCAGGAAAAATAAACAGAGGGCCGGGCCTGAAGAAAGTCCTGAATACAGTGGAGCATGTGTTCCCTTGGTTAGCTGACACATTGTGTTAGAAATAACAGTCTGAGAGGCTGCTTTCCATACTTTGTCAAAGTCTCATACACACAAATGTCTGAGCACACTCACATGTGCACATTTTTATAAGCCAAATTTCATTCTTTCTCACTCTTTCGGAAAGGTTCATAACTCACAACTCTGCAGGACTCCCTTTCCTCTGCGCCGCTGTGATAACATTGTGACTGGATATGGAATGGAATAAACCACCCTCCTTTCCTGTTCAGCTTCCACTCCTCTATCACTCATCCTCCATCAAATGGCCCCCTCCTCTAACCCCACTCTCCATCCCTCTCCTGTCCAAATGGCTATTTTTAGCGGCAGTGCTGCTATTCTGGAATTTGTTGCTGACTGGCTGCTGCTGGGTGTCTGGGCGGCGATCTCTTCAGGAATGTCTGGCCCACTCTCAAACCACTCCAGAGTCCCAGTGCAGGGCGGATGGCTCAGGGCTCTGATTACAACTTTAAGCCTGCTGTAGCTGGATCTCATTCTTCCTCCAGCAGCAACACAAAGCTAAAGCAATAAGAGCAATTGCTCAGGCTTTTAACACAAAAGTATTTTTGATCTATGACTGACTTGTGTTTATCTCTGCATGACCTTGAAATGGATAAGCGGAAGAAGACGACGATGTTTTGAAGAAAAAAAGTTTGATACCACTTCCATATTTAATCATAGCTTAACACAAAATCTGAAAACATGAAGGAAACCAGTCACTTGGACCTGCCCAACCTATTCAGTTAACAGTGACAATTAAACCTTCAGTTTAATGAACTGGCATGACATACCATGGCATGGCATACCAGTCCTCTTAATCAGAACTCACAGCCACAAACCTAACATATCTTCAAAGATGTTGAACTAATGCTTTACAGTAAAGGCTAAGGCTGGGAGCAGGCATGTCATGGATATATTTAAAGTTCATTAAATCTCCAGGAAATGAATAAAAGTCAGTGCAATGTTACCTTGCTTACAATTTTTGTGTGTTTGTGCATGCTTGCTTGTGTGTGTGGTCCGTGAAAAGAAAATAAGCAGCACTAATGGGAAGTTTTTCCTGTCTTGGATCAGGCTTAAGGGTTTTCAAAGCAAAATTGTTTGCAGTGAAAGGAATACTGTCCAAGCCCACCTGTTGCTCATGATTGCGGAGATCCGCTTGAGCTGGGCCATGTCGAGAGGCATACTGCAGTATGCCACTCAGTGACATCAGTGAACTGGACTGGCCCATTTATTTCAAGCAGAGACAATAAACCATAATGTAATGTGTTCATTGTAGGCATTCCTGAATTGCTGAGCTCTGGAAGAGACTCACTCTGCAGTGCTTTTTCTATCTCCCAGACATTCAGAACAACAGTGCTACTTGTCATTAAATTATTGTTCTGTAGCTGTTGTCTCCCAGACCACTTACATACATCATATCTAATGAAATGAACCCTGCCCTCTGAAATGGCAGTGAGATTTCATCCAGTTAAGGAGTTGTTTTCCTCAGACCAGATGATTAGGGCATGATTGGAAGGGTGTGAAAACAGTACAGTGGGAGGCATCCAGATCTTAAACATGTATTATGCACCCTTTGCTCCTTCAGAAGCCAGATGAGGAAATGCTTCTAAGGAATTCAATGCTTTGATTGCAAACCAGTGAACTTTGCATAGTGCCAATCCTCAAACAACTGATAAAAATTCCCATCACAAAACATCTTGCTCTTGTTAGTGTTAGGATGTACATAATCAAGTATGAAAGTGCACAGTCAGCAGTGTGAGCATGGATGTAGCTAATTTGTCCTGGCTCCTAATAAGGGGATGTGGGTTTTGCTCCAGTACGGTCAGGCTGAATCTAGGCCGTGCAGAGGGAAGAACGGAGACTGGGAGGAAGCCTGTCAGGCGCCATGGCCAAGTCGTCTTGCTAACTGGCCAGTCAGGTAATTAAGACTCTCTATGAGAGCTGTGTCTCTCTAGGGTGTGAAAGGCCAAGGCAATGGCTGAGAAGCCAAGTTGCTTTTGGCTAAAGCTCAGAGATGTGCGGCCTGGCTGCTTGGGGACTCAATACCATGGTCGCAGTGTTTTAGCACTGCTGGTTTTAGCCTATCCTTCAATTTGGCTTTTGTTTCAGTCTTTTTTCTTATACCAACCCCCACCCGAATCAAATTCACCCATAGCTTTAAGTAGAAATACAGCAGAAAAAGCTGGATGAATGGATGTATCCCCCAGCTGGCTTACATTCCTCTGGTTTCCACTTGTGTCTGCTTCTCCTTCTTTATGGGTCAGTGTTTCTGTGATTAAAGTTTCTCTTTCCCCTCCCTCGGTTTTTCGTCTCTTTCCATTCATAGTTGTTTCCCCTCTGCCATTTTTGACTTATCCATTTGTATTTAAATGCCCCCAAAAATTTACCAAGGAAACTCCCATCCAGTTTTGTCCTACCGCTGTTTCCCCAGCAAAAAAAGTGTTTTATTCAATAAATATATTAATTTTAAAGTAATGTATTGCAGTTATAACATGTTGTAACACCACGAAAACATTTTATCACCATTGCCTCCTTTTAACTCTTCACATGACTTTATCATCTGTGCCAGCTGACTGTCTATCCTCAAGCTAACTTTACAGTGATTGATATGAGCAGGGGTGTGGACTCCCTGTCCTGCTTCCGTTTCCTCCACTGCTCTCCAGAAAGTCCTGTTTCACACGGAGGGGGGTCTGATAAAACTCCAAATTTTGGAGATTTGGGTTGGTCACTAAACTGACAATTACTAGCAGATGCGTATTAGCATCCTAATAAATGTGGTTACACATGTAAAGCACTTGTAGCCAGACACTAGGCATATGCATGACCAAAGCAGTCAGAGACATGTATATCCTTTATCTAGATATGAAAAATGTTTTTGCTCCTATTGAGCCTTTCAGAAAAAATAAATTCACCCATGCCAAGATTCAGCTGTTCGGAAACGTACACCAAGTCCAATGTGGTAATTTGCTCACCACGGCTACAATACATTTGATCATATATCAGCAGGATTACCATGTTTATTTGACCTCTCTGAACCTTCGCCACATTCAGATAACTTGGTAGTAAAAACCTATCTCCCTGTCCACATTAATCCTTGTCAGGGTGGTCCATCTACCGTTGTCTCTCTTTAAAAGGAGAAGGGGAGAAAAACTTCCCAGGAGTATGTGTGGCCTGACATTCACTATCCCATTACAGCCCACCTAAGACACAACTGTGCACATAAAACAACATGAGGCACAAGGTAATGAAGTGCTAACCACTGAGGTAATCACTCTCAGAGCAGCGACCCTTTCCCCTTTTCCTCTCATCCTCACATTCTTCACTCTTCTGCTCTGTCCCTCCTTCCTCAGTAGTATGTGAATGACAAGAGATTCACCCAGATAAATGAAAATGCGTTTTTGACCCAAGCATACTTGTGGGATTGAAGACAACTATGAAGAGATATTGTGGTTCTTCTCATGATGAGAGGATTAATAGCAGCCTCAGGATAAATACATGCCTCTTGAATTGATATAAGAAAAGAGGAACAACATAGATATTAAGGCCTGCATTTCCTGCCAGGATGACGGGTGGGGGAGCTCTTTTTTGAGGGGTTGAATTTCAAATAAAAACAACTGCGTTGCAACTACAGGTGAGTTTTGCTTGATATACATGTATGGTGACATTTTGGATAAGAGCTTTGTGTTTTTTCTCCCAGGTAAAGATACAAATCTCCCTTTGGCACCTGCAGTTTGTTAGAGTGGGGGTTGGCTGTTGGGATGTCTTGTCTTAACATGGTAGACAGGCTGGTGAGTCGTCTCTGAATAATTCTCTTTCTGAGTGACGGCCATCTGGGCCATTTTTCAGTATGTATGAGCATGTGCATGGTTTTCCATTTTTCTTTTTTCTTCTCCCTCTACTTTTTCTTCCTCCTAAACAGCAAAGAAATGTAGAATGAAAACAAATGAAAAGATAGTGCTTTGAAAATGGATCCATCCCAGCAACCCTCCACCACCTCCCACCTTAATTCTGACCCCCTCCTCCATCCACTTGTACAGGCTTGATGAAAGACTATACTTTTCTTCATCGCACGCAATGGAGGGCGGGAGGGTTGAGGTAAAATTTTTTGATAATGTGAGGGAGGAGAAAGGAGTGATGGAGACAAGAGAGAATGAGAAAGTGATACTGAAAAGAATATTCATTTGTGAAGGCTGATGATAAAAAAGAAAACTTGGAATAGCTGGTCATCATTAGGCAAGAATGAAGTGAGACAGAATAAGTGTAACAGAAGACAGAAAAAAGAAAGAGAAAAGGTGATGGTTCTTGCTTTTGTAGATAAAGATCATGATGTTTGAAATGGCTAAACAACTGCGAGAGTAAATGGGTGGAGGAATTTTGAAGGGCATGTCGTGGTAAATGGCACAGTGGTCAAAGAGATAGAGAGGATGTTTTTTCAAAAATGTTAGGAAAAGAAATACTATAAGGGAATTTTTTTTACTGTACTTGTACATTTTATTTTAAGACTCACTTGAAAAAAACAATTATTCTATTCTATGATTACCAGACAGCTGCCATAACTTGTTCCTTTGACCACTCAAACCATTTACTGAGACACTCAGTACCTGACAACATCAAAGAAAGTAATACACATAAGCCTCCCACACTTCTTCTCAAAACACAAATCTTTCATACACTAATGACACACTGCAGTGGTGAGCTATGCACTGAACAGGGTGGGAAAGATTAGTGAACTGACAGACATTCCTCTGAGGTGATGTCGAGGCACTATCACAAAATATGCTCATTGTGATGTTACAAACCAAAACATAAATCCCTCAGACAATATGAGAGCTGATATGTTTACACAAGGGTGGTCCCCAACTGGCTGACCCAGAGGTCAGAATCATAACTCCTGAAGTGGAAATTCCTTAGGCTAGGTCCAAGGAGAATCCAACTAAGGTGAGAGGGGAACCAGGATGCCTTTGCTGCCAGACTTCGGAAGCAATACTAACCAAATGACTGGTTCCCGGGCCTGCTGACCGCAAAGGCACATTCCAGACATTCTGCCCTCAGACAGTGAAGTCCTGGTGTGTTTACAAAGGGCAGATGTCCTCCTCACAACCTGTGTGGCAGGAGGGGGTGTCAGAGAGTGAGCAAATGATCTTTTGATATCATTGTTTTTTCCCACTTCCAGACGCACTGTAGTTTGAACTCTGGTGAATCACTCTGTATAAGTCCCTGTAAAGCTCATCCATGTAAAACCTGCCAGAAATGTATTCAGACTCTGATGTTGGACCAGGAAAAATAACTTTAGAGCCTGGAGGCATAGCAGCTTGCAACTTCAAGGTCAGGTAGAAAAGAGCTCAAAGTCACATGTTAGAAAAACACCATCCTTGGGCAACAAGAATCAGGAAAAGGCACTCTTTCCTTTGGGATTCATAAAGTATCTATCTATCTATCTATCTATCTATCTATCTATCTATCTATCTATCTATCTATCTATCTATCTGTAAATTCATAAGGAAAGGGTTCAAGGAAATAATAGATATGTCTTTCATCCTTATTGTCCAAATATTCTTGAAAAAGATTGCAAACATGCAGAATTAATCAGTTTCAAACAATGTTATAGATATATTTGTAATGTTAACCCACAAACCATAAACCCACTGTCGAACATCACCAGACTTTGTACTTTTAGCATCATTGTTTTGGTTTAGTCTCTGCTCTTTTCAGCCTCATTGCCAAGTTTTTAGCAAAAGTGTTTAAAAAAATGACTGTATGCAAACTAAGGTGTCAATAATAGTTAACTAACACTAAATTAAAATCTAAAACGAGATGAGAAAAAACATTTTACTTAACTGAAATAAAAAATTAGGTCTAACTGAAACAGACCAAGGCTATTTTCATTTTTGTTTTGTTTTTTATGATTTTAATATGAAAAACTTTTAGCAGGGAAATGAAAATGCATTTCACATGGTAGTGATTTAAAATAGTGGCATTAAAATAAGTAACAGTAATTGCTTGTAAAATCTCAGCTTTTTGTTTTCTATTTACAACACAATCTGTGTGCATCATTGCAAATCTGCCAACTCATTTGCCTCCCCTTCTCTTCCATCCTGAATTTGTCTCAAAGGATCAACACTTAAAGAGCTTTGATTGAGGTCCACCAGGTGTACATACAGTATTTAGATATGGTATTTTCCTTCATGTAATTCACATCCTGAAATGGCTCTTTTATCTGGAATTTCTGCAAATAAAGCAGCTGCAAAAACAGGAAAAGCAATTTGTGTACATGCAATGATCCGAGCGGCAAGGCTTCCTTTAACACATTTGGCTCTCAGTAAAATGTCAAAGACAGTTTAGAGTTTCATTCCTGATCTAGTTTCCCTCCTGCAGAGAGAAAAGGTTCATTATGGGAATTGTTATAGGAAGACAATCTTACTTCAATTAACCTCTGCCTCCTGTGGATGGAGATAGCAGCTTTGTGCAGCATGTGTGACAAAACAAAATCTTTATATCCCCAGTGTAAATGTAGTAATCACTGGAGGTTTTTTTGCACTGAGCCTTCTGTATTGAAGAACTACAAAAGGTTTCATCTCACTGGTGTTGTGGTTTTGACTTCCTATCCCATACACTTGATTGGTCTTTCAGTAAGGCTCGACCATGGGTGGAAAGGCTACTTCCTGCACAAACCGAAGAAGGCTGAAGGGGTTAAATTGGGAGCCCACTGACCCACATAAACAAGCACTCTCATTCATGGCCTCTGTTACTCCCTCATTGCTTAAGTCTGACTCACAAATATCTAAACACTACTGAAGTGCCCCCACATTCCTCCTCCCAACCCCATCACCACTACCAAACTCTTCTCTTTCTCCCACACAACTCACGCACTCCAGAAACGCTTTCTGTCGCATCCTCCCATTAGTTTTAAAATCTGCGTTCGTATGCCATACACTTCATGCACACAGTATCATACTGCACATACAGTGTACGTGAGCGTAGACGCATACTTCATACATACATGATTGCACCCTCACACTCAGTCTTTCCTTTGCACATAAAAACACCCTATGAGAGGGAGAGGAGGTCAACATAACTCTTCTCTCAAGAATGCAGAAGAAGTTTATGTTGCCATTGGAAAGGGAGAGAGGCATCTTGTGTGAGCTCAGATGAGCAATTATCCTTTTCAGCACACAGACAAGAAAGGGCCCTTTTTCTGGGAACGTGCCTCCCACCAATATTTCTCCTTGCAGCCGCAGGAGCACAGCAACATTTGAACTAAATAGGCAAATGTCGATCTGTCACTCGGCAGGAATGTGTTATTTTTATCGTGACTATTTTTACCTCCACTTATTTCCATGGCGCCAAGTAATAACATTTTGTTTGGAAACGTAAAAGTTCAACCAGAAAAGGTTCTTGAGGTACTGGTTTTTGTATTGCACTTTGCATGTAAGTTACAGAGTCACTATATATGCATTCTCAATTATGAACATTGGTGCTCATTGGATTTGCGGTCCCAGCTTACTCAGATGTGGCGACATACCATAAAGTCATGACATTATAAACGTAGAGTAAAGAAGATATTATAGGCCATCCAGAGAGAAAAACAAACACAAGCATGACCAGGATCACCCTACATTAATTAATGATAGTATATTTGTGTCTGAAGAAGTGCATGCAACTTTATGACTGTGGGTTTTGAGGTTGTGTCAAGCAAACTTCTGCACTGTTACCAATTATTCTTATAGGGACTTTTATGAAGAGTAGAAATAAACATTCTGGCTACAGTCTTTAAAAAGACCCAAGGCTCCACACCCATACACACATTCACTTGTGTCTGGCACCTCCAGCTGATCCATCCTATCCTTCTACTGATAAAGAGTGTTTACAACTGGATTCCCACAGTTGATCAGTGATTTCTGTGCTGCCAACATTTTAGTCAGTCTGTTTATGTAATCCTTGACTGTGGAAGGGTTGCTTCCATGGCACATTTTCCTTCTCAATCACTGTTTACATCTCCTAAGCTATCCCCCCTGTTGCTTTCTCTCTCTCCCCCTATGTGTGTGTTAATATGTTTATCCTGTCTGATATTCAGCCTTACTGTCCTCTGCCAAAGATTAATTGAATTGTTTTCTGGCATCCCCACTCACAATGCGAATAAATGAGAGGCATGCAAGTGTTTACAGTTCGTTTTTCCAGTTGGCAATTGAAACTGAGTCCGTGTTTTGCTTTGCCTTCACAATCCCTAGAAAGAAAACAAAAGAGCATCCTATTGCTAGGAAATGGCTTACACATAAGAAAGAAAACCCTTACACTACACAGGAGGTTTGTGTTGGTTGTCTACACTGATAGAAGTCATGTGGGGTGTTTGTGAATGTGTCAGCACAAAACACATGAAAAGAAAGTACTGTAACCTTGTAGACTGACACAAAAAGAATGAAGAGAAATTTTGAATGCAATCTCAATCTGTTTTGTCAACAGCTCAGTATATATTGCACATTTCTTTTTCAATAAGCATATTCATTTGAAAATATTCAGACCAGACAACAATCATTCACGCATCTAATCTTTCTTGCCAAGCCAATTTTTTGAATCTAACCTAAATGAGGGTTGTGATCCTGAACATGGATATTTGCTTTCTGTTTGGCTTGTGTAAGATGCCCTTTTTGCCCTTTTTTCTGACCTCTCCTTATCGCTAACCATGTTGGTTGGTGGAGCAGCCACAGCTTCGTGTAGAAAGAGAACGATCCATCCAGACAGGATGGGAACCCTTATTTACATTGCAGATAAGGATTGCGGTTAGTGGAAGGAGCAAGGTGTGCCTGCATATTGGCTTGTTTAGAAGAAGCATCTGGGATGTCCATGATAAGAATGAAATGTGTGAGGGGGGAGGGCCATTTCCAAACAATTAATGATAGTTCTGGTAAACTGTCCACAAGGATGCCTTTGGGACATAAAACATGAAATCACACCACTACACTGACTCGTACAAGAGAAAGATAGCAAAACAGATAACACTAAGAAACAACAGATAATGACACATTGCTTTTTTACATAAAGTGATTTTAAATCAGTGATTAAAGTTAATATGTTTTTATTTTGTCCTATTTAGTGGCAGGTCACATTTTAACCACATTGAAAGTGTAAAGAGTTTAACAGTTATACACCATAGTTACTTTGAGAGACTCAGCTTGCATGAATAAAAACAAAAAACAAAACCCTTCATTGGTTGGTGAGGCTCTCTACTTCAGACTCAAGCAGAGTTCTTTGGTTATGGCCGTCTTGCCATTCTTAAACTAGAGTGAAGCGTGGATCTCACTGAGAAATCTAGAGATGCTACAGGCTCACAGGGTCGAAACTGGTCAATGACACAGTAGGTCTGCCTCTCTATGCTCTTATTTTTTCTCTTCCCCTTCCCCTCACCCTCAGATGACTGCCCCTCTCTGAGTTCTTGATTCTTCCTTCACATCATTACCACGTGCTGCTTACAAGGGATCATCTGATAGTTGGGGTTTTCTCTAGAATAATGTGGGGTCTAGACCTTACAGTATAAAACACCTGGGAGCATTTTTTGTTGTTAGGTGCACCATATATAAAACTGCAAATTAAATTGAAAAATAAAATTAAAAATATCCTGTATTTTTTTACTCTAACAGGAACATTAATTTACTACGTGAAAATCAAGTTGCGTTACATCTCCTAAGCTATCCCCCCTGTTGCTTTCTCTCTCTCCCCCTATGTGTGTGTTAATATGTTTATCCTGTCTGATATTCAGCCTTACTGTCCTCTGCCAAAGATTAATTGAATTGTTTTCTGACATCCCCACTCACAATGCATAATTGTGAAAGTGTTTACTGAATACAAAGCTGAAAAAAAGCTAAAGGATCATTTTCCCATAGACTTTTATACAACTGGACTTCCTTTTCCCAAAGAATTCATGTTTTAGACACCTTCTCATTGGCTTCACTTTCCAGACCTAGAACCAACTTCCATCTTTAATATACACTCTCCATCTGAGGCTTAAATATAGTTCTTTCTGTCCTTAAGTCAAATAGAAACTACCTGCAATCTCCTGAATTCCTCATGGATTCTCCTCTTTTGGCAAGCTGTAATGAATGTTTAGTCTCTTTCACATCAAACCATAGGTATTGTAGTCATCACTTTCATACTTGTGCAGTTTCCTTCTTGTAAACTCTATTTGTGTCAATATTCAGGGCATAATTGTGAAAGGGAAAGCCATATTTTCTCAAAGCTCCTGATGCATCAGACTTAATTGGTACTAAAATATTAAAAAGCAAACAAAGTTAGGTATCCACATCTACTTCAAAAGGTAATAAAACACTGAAAATTAATAGATGTAATGGTGTGACATTGAAGAAGACCTTACATGTCCAGCACTGCATTAAACTGCATTGCGCTTTGTTCAAACCACATATTTATCATAACCATCACCATCACCGTTTTGCCTGCTAGGAAGCTGGCCAAAGCAGGCTAAAGTTTGCGAGGAATCTCAATTAAGTGAGAACCATTATGCAAGTCAAAGCAGTCTCACGGAAGTATATAAAGTTACCACAACCATCTCATTTTGTAATTTGAACACATTACTTGCCATCACAATTGAATTAATGTCTGAGGTTGCAGAAAATATACAAATTCCACTTTCAAAGGAAGAGTGTGTGGCTGTGCAGTGACTCAAACCCAGAACTTTCACATAGTTTTAGGTTTACCATTTTAAATTTAGAAAAAGATCAAGGTTTGGGCAGCACAATTTTTTACCAGAAAAATGACGACAGTGATCAGTTTTTTGAGGGTTTTTAAAAAGATCAAGGTTTATGCAGGTCGTGTAATCTTTCTCTGTATTTATTTTTTAGTCTAGTCACAAATGTCAGTGGGGTTTTCAGTTAGGTTTTCTTAGTTTTGAACAGAACATGGAAGTTCTTGTTTATTTTCTGGCTCTATTTTTTGAATATTTCAAGCTCACAAAACTCTGAACTCAAAATTTTTGGAACATTTCATGTTCCTTTAATGTTTGCGGAGAGGAGGAATGCGTGACTATGCCAGCTGAGGAGGACCTAGAAGTGTGTAACGTGTGAGAAAATTACAGCCGTGTGTGATCACTGTAATTATAAAGTTCAGAATAGCTTGCACTCCATTCATCATCACTTGGACGTGGTTCATATCATTCACACTTTGGCTGATTCAGCTGATGAATGTGCGTGTCACTTTGGTGAAGTTTGGGCACAGTGTTTTATTTTTGTTATCTTCAGAGTTAAATATTCTCTGTAATCTTTCTGTTTCTAATATTTCTTTTGTGCTCACAATGAGAATGTGTGTTTACCCAAGAGTCTGGCAGACAGGATGAACATCTCCAAATCACAGCCTGTGAATGCTGTCAAACCAACCAAGCTGTAAATCACAAGTTAAATATTCTTTATTTTTTAAATTTACAACTCACATGAGTGCTGGCACATGCATATGTTTGATGTTCTCAAATGAGCCGGCTCCCAATCCAGTCAAAATGCCAATATCTGTTCTTTACCGATCCTTAACAACATCATAATGACTGACTCCTGTGATGTTTTTCCAATCTCTTTTGACCTCTTCCCATCATTCCCACTCATATTTATCTCTTAACGCTAAAATTGCTGCTGGGAGTTGTAGGCATATCCATCACTTAAATGCATGCAAAGTCTAGATAACTTGTTTGACATGGGATGAAAATAAGGCCTTCCAGCATTCCCAAACATCCTGCTCTAGTCCAGGGGATGTTCATTCATTCCGCTGTTGATTCATCTGCATGTTGACAGAAAAGATGAGCTTGAGAGACATGAGGACACCTGTGAAAGGAAAAGCTGTGGGAATCCATAGCATGACTATCTTCACAGCAAGTTGGCTATCACGAATACAGTTCATTTCATCTTTCAACAAACATCATGAAATTGCAAAACGATATGTGTGTGTGTGTGTGTGTGTGTGTGTGTGTGAGAGAGTCCTTATGTATAGATAGATTAGATAAACAGAGAGAGAAGGATATAAGGAAGATATAGGGCTCACTTTCCTCCTGAAAAAAAAGAATTTCCAGTATATGGTAAGTCTGCTGTGCCCTTCTAAGGGGTAAAAGCTGGCCAGCCGTATTTCATTAACATCAAAGAGATGAGTCAGGTGCACTGCAGTTTCAACTTGCGTTGAACGGCAAATTAGCAATTAGCTCATTCTTGTGCTTTGGCATCATCATCAAACTCTCTGGTTTAATTTAACTTGCATAAGCGTGTCCCCTTACAGCAGCAGGCCTGCTTTATATGGATGTTTTAGCAATGAATATGTGGGTGAAGCTGACACTCTGACTGTTTATACTCTGTAGTGTTTACAGGCTTGCAAGTGTGTGATTATAAGATAGTGGTGGCAATTGCTCACTGGACTAAATGTAGATGATGGCAGTATATTTATATTTCTTTCCTTTGGCCTTTAGGAAAGACAATAAAACATTTACTTGGGAGGTAATTATAAGAAGCTCAACATTTAAAGGTGAAATAAATAATATTTAATGGCTCTTTGCACAGGATGACCTCATTTGTTACTGCCTGGACTTCTACACTCCTAAGCCTCTTGATCTAAACTTTCCTTAGTTTCTCCAAAATTCAGAACACCTTTGAATCTTCTATATCCACTTTAAATATTTGTACTCCTCATAGCAGGATAAGTACATGTGTAACTAATAATATTAATGATAACTACATTTAAAGGAGTGCCTTTGAAGCAATACAGGTCACTGGTTCTCAAATGTGTTACAGATGCTCAGTTAGATATAAATAAATATAAATATGACAGGCATAAAATTAACATTAAAATAAATAAACAAGTCTGTATATATTGCAAGAGGTAATATAAAGAACTCCAAAGTTAAACAATATATACAATATGTAATATGAAACTAGTCCAGGTGTCATAGTGAGGAGTTGTAGAGTTTGATGGCCACAGGTAGGAATGATTCCCTGTGGCTTTCTGTGGTGCATCGTGGTGGAATGAGTCTGCTGCTGAACAGCATCCTCTTAATAAATTTAATGAGATGTCTTTTTTGTCAACATTTTCTATGCATGATTATGTTTATGATTCTTTGTGAAGAAATGTTTATAATGAAGTTCACAAATTCAGTCTGAGAAAAGATCTTTATTACAATCCCAAACAAGGGCACTTTAAGTTGCTAATTATCCTTACGTGCACAAACCTTTATTCATAAGTAAAATATTTCTTTAACAAGAATTGAGTTATTTCTTGTATATTTTTACCTCCAAATTGTTTAAAAAAGACCACTATAGATAAGCAACAGTAATAAAGTTTAGTAAATCAGATACTGATGCTATAGCGCTGTGTTTTACATCAGTTTTTCAACCCAAACTGCTTTTCTCTGGTTTTGGGGTACTTGGCTGAAAAAACATTTCACTGGGGGTACGTCACTAAAAAAAGGTTAAAAACCAGAGATATGGGTAAACAGTTATCAGAAAAAAACTCAGTGATATGGGTAAACAGCTATCAGAAACTGAATATAGTATACATAATTATGCCTTTTATAGTGTAAAATCAGTCAAAGATAATAATCGTGTTTTTGTTCACTTACAAAAAGATATTTATATCTACAGTGTTAGTGGGTCCCCTTCCACAGGATTCACCATGTTGCCCCGCCATGTTACTACAGTAGCTCAGAATAGACAAACTCAAATGCTAGCTTTCATGTTTCTATTAATGCTTTCACAATGCAGAATGGCTATCATTACTATGATGGCTATCTATTACTTTCTGCAGTGTTAAAACAGAACTTCTGATTCATAATGCCAACAGGCACTGTTGGTTCTTCCCAGATGTATGTGGCTTAGCTGGACCCTCTTGAGCTGTGCATTAATTGGCATTGTTGGTAAAATTCTTATTTGCCCAAGCAGTAAATACTGTAAGGTGTACAATTTCCAATAACAGTTATATTAAAGATATTAATCCATGTAATGGTGAGTTACTGTATTAGAACAATGACATTTGATTTTTGTCTTGAGTAGGGGTCAGGGCAAGTCTTTATTATGAGCAGTCTCAGTCTGTTGTATCTGCTGTAAACATTGTGTCAGCAGTAAAATGCTTTCAACTGTGAAAAATACAACATATAATTTCTGAGCAGGTAGCTTGTGAAACTTATCCAATAACAAAAACAAACAAAAAACACAAACATCAGCACCAGCAGGGAGATCTCCACTCTCTTTTCTGGGGTGTTGAACTTGGCTCGCCTGCATTAAAGCATAAGTGGTCTCTCATTTTCTACTGAATGTGTTGTTGTTGTGAAGTTGTACAGTTTGTCTTTTCTTAAACCTAACCAAGTATGAGTATACATTGTGGCAATATGAAACTTCATCTTATTCAGTCCAGTGTCAATTATCTGATGTTGGGTATACTGGAAAAACTGAAAAATAGTGGCAGCTAATAGATCTTACTAAACAGTACTATCCAGGGGCATCCAACGCCACAGTCCATAAAGATGGTATCTTTATGGACTATGCATATACACTTTATTTTGTGCATATACACTGTGATGGCCACACCTGCAGCCACACAACTAAGGAGGCTTGGTAACCCTCATGCACCGACACTTTATATGTATATAATATAGTTCAGTTTATCTGTCATTGCTGAAATACATTTGTTATAGTTTTTGGTGCGCAAATTTAGGTAACTTTTTGGTTTCAAGTTTGTTAAATTATATTTTGTTCATTTTTTTTTCTTGTTTTGCCATTGCTGCGGGTGGTCCATGTGGCTGAGGCTGCAGGTGTTGTTAGGAGCGAAAGAGGTGGATTAACGCACTACTTTGTTCTGGAAGTGCTGATTTGACTACACTGTATAAGTCACAGCTCTTTCAAGGGAGATAAGGGGCATCAGTTAATCTTGTATTTGATTATTAAGTTGATGTAACTCACAAACTGACTGTTGGTTTATTTCTTAATTATTGAACATTTTGTTAGGATTTGTTTTCCCTTTGTGTTAAACTGATTTGATAAGCCAATATTTAAGTTTCCTTTGTTCTTTGTTTGGTAGGTCAGTTTGGTATATGGTTAGTTTAGAGTTACTTCTTTATGTATGTTAAGTTACTGTTTGACCTGAGTTTAGTTCAGTTAATTTGACCTCTTTTAAAGGCCCATATGATTATTTTGTATTTTGGGGTCTAATAAACCCTACCATTTTTAAAATTATCACTGTGTCCTCGTGCCTAACCAACTCAGTCGTTCACATGCACCGATTAGACATAATATGCCCACCTGCCTAATATTGTGTTGGTCCCCCTTTTGTAGCCCCATGTGCATCACTGAGCCTTGACCGCCCATGACCCTGTCGCCAGTTCACCATTTTTCCTTCCTTGGACCCCACAAGAGCTGCAGTTCTATAGATGCTCTGACCTAGTCATCTAGCCATCACAATTTGGCCCTTGTCAAACTCGCCCAAGTCCTTACGCTTGCCTATTTTTCCTGCTTCTAACATATCAAATTTAAAGACAAACTGTTCACTTGTTTCCTAGTATATCCCACCCACTCACATTTGCCACGATGAAGAGCTATTCAGTGTTATTTACTTCACCTGTCAGTGGTCATGTTATGCATGATCAGTCTAAGTTGCTGGCTCATGAACAAATGAAAGCCATTTGTAGCAAAATGCGCACTTTCGATCTGAATATGATTCAATCACAAAAGAGCTTCTCTTTAAAAGTGCTATTGACAGATTTATTCTAAACTTATCTCGAAGTCTTGGTTGTTAGATAGTGATAAATTCATTGTAATGTGAGAGATTCACACAGGTCTCTGGTTCCATTTTAGGCATGGAAGAATAATTGACTCTGATGGCAACTGGCCTAGACTGCCAAATTCATGTCAATGATTAAAAGAAATCTAAATGTTGAAAGCTGAATAAAGCATGTAGGTGGGCCATGTGTAAAATGTTCTTTAATTACATGTACGCTTTCTGAACCACAGTATTTTAAACAGTGCCACAAGCTGGTTGCAAATGTTGTCTTTCTAACACTGGCAGGAAATTGAAAACAGGCAAAAATAATAATATTTTTCCGACGTTAAGGATGATGGATTACAATTTATCCGAAACAAAAGGTCTTTAAGTCCTTTATTCAGAGAAAACTGGTTTAAATATACCCTTTAAATGATTTGATGAAAGATTAACTACCTTGCATGAGTTCATGCTTTTGAGTTCTGTCTCTACAATTATCATGTGTTCACATGAAGTAGGTTCATTATCGAAGGCAGATGTTCATTTAGCTGACATTGCTAATTGGCAGTCTCCTCCCGTGTTAAGTGTGTGTGTGTGTGTGTGTGTGTGTGTGTGTG